>JAJJHQ010006602.1:191933-328492 GCA_021223825.1 Drosophila ironensis
ATAAAAATAAAAAACCAACGCCAAATGGGAACAAAAAAAAAATCATAAAAAATTGTGCGCAAAATAAAAAAAAAAGGAAAATAAAAATGGGAGAGAAATTTTTGGTCAAAAGCTAGTCAGGAACCATGCAGGGAATCGTGGGAAAAGCCCGGGAAAAAAACGCAGCGAAGGAAACTAGTGAAGAAAAAGCGTAGGGAGGAAAAAATTGGTTTGCAATGCTTACATTTTTGCTTTTTTACCATTATTTTTTTGTGTGTGCGAGTGTGCCAGCTTCACGCCAAGCTTTTCATTTGGCGCTGGCAGCCATTAGAGGAAAAATCAGCAGCATCCAGAGGGGGGATGGGGTGGGTGGCGAACAAAAAGAAATATAAAAAAGTGTACTAAAAAATGTAGATGGAGGTTGTAGGTTGTAGGTTGTAGTTGCTGAAGCCGGGCAGCACACATGTGGAAATTGTGCGCGTTTTGCAGTTTTTTAATTGACCAACAAATTTATTTGATTCGTTAGCAACGCGAATATTTTCTTCCACTGTCCTGACTTCCACCTTTCAGTGGCAGCCACTTCCACTGACTTTTAATTTATAAATGCGCACCATGCACCAGAATGGGAATTCATAAAAAATACACACACACATTTGGGTATACACTATGTTGCGTTTTTATTTGCCTTTAAATAACTTTTCCAATATTGTTTCGGCCCAAGAAAATGTTCTCAAAACTGAAATTGGTTCGTGGAGTTTGCAAAAGGCCTATCTAGGAATTCTCTTATTAGTAGAGTTGACAATTTGGGGACTACTAACAACAGCAATTACTAAATAAGCCTCTTATCAGTTGGAACCAAAGTGATTATGCACTTCTAATGGGCGCAACACATTTTTGCCATTTTTGGCGGCGGTAGTGGGTGTAACCGGCTGATTTTCGCAACACAGATAGATATTATCTCTACCAATGCAATACTCCAAATCAGTACCTCTACAATTAAAATTGGGGACGCTACAGAATTTTCCCTTTTCCGGGGTGCGGAGGAAAGTAGCCGATTTTTAAAACCTACTTGTACTGAACTGGTATTACACAATGTTGAATGTACTATTACTTTTTGTCTATATTTTATAATCTCCAAAATCTAAGCGTTCATACGGACAGACGGACGGACGGACGCGGCTAGATCGACTCGGCTGTAGATGCTGATCAAGAATATATGCACTACATGGGTTCGGTAAAGCTTCCCTCCTTGTTACATACATTCGTACCAATTCAAATGCCATAATTAAAATTGTGGGCAACCACTTTAAAGGGCCCAATGTTTAATGACTCTATTTCGTCTCGTTTTTGATTTACAGCGATGCCCCCCAAATATCTCGGGGATATTCCAAGGGACATTCGATTAAAGTCAATGCCCTAATGTCCGATGTAAAGTAGATGGAAATCCCCTCGGAAGACCCCAGAAACGGGGGTCGAGGGTAATTGAAATTCAAAGCAAACGGGGCCAGCCACCCGAACGCCCAAAAACAAGGATACGCACAGGACATTCTCGTGTTGTTTCTAAGGATTACATATTGGTAAACAACGATTACAACAACCAAGCCGGAACGAGCGCCGGGGCCGATGGTAACGATAACTTATTGTGCTACAAATTGCTTTGTTTGCCCAACCGACGCCCCTGGATTTTCTGAGGGGGCGATGTCAGGGCTTCAGGGTTCGAGGGGGCATCTGTTTGATTTGATTGTTGACTTTATTGGTCATCGCGGCGGCGGCCTTTGGGGCTTTGTTAACACACCCAAGCAATTGTTTGTGCTGCTGCTGCTGCTGCCGCTGCGGCTGCTGCTGTTATTTTACGATATTTAATCTATGATTAAAATCAATTAACTGCTACACTCGACTTAATTTATTGTCGCTGAAATCGGACAAAGACAAGTAGCCGCGCTCGTATATACAGTGCTTCTATATATCCCAATGCAAAATGCCCGAAATGCTCGTAAAAATCAAATTGGTCTTTGTCCGCCCCAGCCCCCTCGCGGTCCCAGCTTGCTGCCAATAAAAATCTGGAGGCAAAAATCTAAGAGGAAAAAAAAACAAGCAAATAAGTCGGAAACACTTTGTCGGTGGCTTTGGCTCTGGCTCTAGCTTGTTTCTTTTTCGGATTTGAATTCGGATTCGGATTTGGATTTGCCTTTGGTTTTGTTTTCTGGCTTTATCTTTATGGCCTGATCTGATTTCTGTTCTCCGTTCGCTGTTCTCTGGTTTTTCTCTCTCTGGGCCAAATAATTGGGAGAACGGGGGTATTGCCAAAGTTATCAGACCCCGCGAGCAGGAAATAGAATTGTAGTTTAGAATAAGTACAGAAATAGTTGCGAAATTTTTAAAAATTTCTAGGGTATGTTAAAATGTTGAATAATAAATGGACAATTTTTTGGTACATAAAAACTTAAAGGAATACTTTTTTTTAATACACAAGAAAAGGGTACCTATTACCTGTTAAATGCAAGTTTGCCTAAATAAGGTGAAATCGCTTTAAAGAAAATCTTTGGTAGAGTTTGGGCCTGATTTGGCTGTCTTGGGGAAGCAGTATTTAAAGCCCAACGTTGCTACAACATATGTGTATTTTTTTAAGCTAAAACAAAGCCGATTCATCAGCAAAAACAACCTTTGGCAGGGTATGTCGCGTAATCGGGCACTTAATCGCGTTCAGGGCGGGCTGTGGTAGCCAAAGCTGTCTGGAATTTGTTGGATGTTTTGCGAGAATTGATCTGCACATTAAAAGCGAATGCAATGAACTCCGCGGCGACCTTGAGTGCCAATAATTTGGCCGGTGAATCAGCCGCCCCCCGGAACGGGGTGAAAGGTGAAAGAAGCCAAAAACGAAAGCCGAAAACCGAAAACCGAAGGAGCAGCAGAAACTCAATCAAATTCAAACGAATGCAAATGCAAGTGGCAGGTCATCAGGGCCGGGACATCAAAAATTCCGTTTAATGATGCAATTGGAATTTGATGAGTTGGAAACTGAATGGCGAACGGTGAACGGCATCATCCATCGCAATCAATGCAAGGACACTTTTCGACCAGGACCAGGACGAGGACGAGCCATTCAGCCATTCAGGCAGCCAGTCAGCCAGCCAGCCAGCCAGCCCGTCAGGTAAATTGCAACCAATAATAATGAATAATTGAAAATCCAATCAAACACCAAATGAAAACGGAGGCCATCAGACCTCTTGCTCTGTGCATATCCTGGCAATGCCGTGTCCTGTTGAACGGGGGGTATGGGCTTGTGTCCTTTGGTGGCTGGTGTTGATTTTACCGGCTTTATCGAAGGACATTAGCAAACGGTCGTTGGGTTTTGCGCCTCCAAATGCAATCAAACGCGCTGCCCATCCGAACATCCAACATCCTGGCAACAGGATGCCGGGCAGCAGAGCGCACACTGCAGGCTAAACCAAAGCAACCTGCCCAGATGACACCCCAGGGACATGGCAAAAGTCAATGAATGGTAATAGGTGTCGACATGACCTCCCATGCCGCACATGCCGCGCACATACTGCATGCACCCGGCGCCCTGCCCTTCGTGCCCCTTTCTTCCACCCACCTCCCCCTTTGATCTGTGGCAGGGGGCGTGGCCGGGCTGGTGTGTCCGTTTGCTTGTTGTTTTTGCTGATTGCCACTCTCGGCAATGGATCGAATGGAACTGCTTCCCTGGCAGTCCGAATGGCACTCGCTTTTGGCAAACAAAACCCATATTCATTCATTAATTGCGTTCGACTTGAAATCGTGAGGGAAAGATCTAAGTTCCATCAAACACAGTTCAAAATCAAGGCTTACAATCGATTGCTAAGAATGGATCTTATTGAAGTTTTAACCAATACTAGCAGTACGAGTAAGCAAGTAGAAATGATTAAAGTCGCGTGTCTCGACTACAAACACTGAATTTTATACTGCAGATTAATCTATTTCTTAAAAATGGCTAGACAAAGAGATAAAAAACTTCTTGCTTACAGTTAAAATTTCTAATATCTAGCGCTATTCAAAGTTTTACAAAGATCGGGCAAAAAACAATGAAACACGGCTAAATGCTCACCGTTTCGGCTAAATTCTCACCATTCCGGCTAAATTCTCACCGTTCCGGGTAAATTCTCACCGTTCCGGTTAAATTCTACCGTTCCTTCTCAGTGTCAATTCCGGTTGACGTTATATAAAGGTCTACATTTGACATATGTTACTCATTGTTATTTTAGCATTTCGCCTAGTAGTTTGTAGTTGTAGTTTGAATAAATTTATTTTTTTTTTTTAATTTTTAACTTGTAAGGTTAATATGGTCGGTCTCATATATTTACAAACATTGGTTAATCTTACGGTCTGCCAAAGCAGTACCCAGCTTTATATCATTTTGAAAAATTTTAAATTTTTCGATTTTTTTTTCTTTTTCTTGCATTTATATAACATTTTAAACAAATTAATTTTAATAGTTTATTGGCTTCTTAATATTCATAACCTGTAAGCCTACCAATTCCTGGTCATCGATCATTATTCGTTTATTGGCTCCTGTACTAGCACGTAAATTAATTTTAATAATTTATTTATTTCTTTCTACATAATATTAACGTCTTGTAAGATTACTATGGTCGGTCTCAATTTGGCGGTCTGCCCCATCAGTACCCAGCTTAATATCATTTTAAAAATTTATATTTTTCGATTATTTTTCTTTTTCTTGCATTTATATAACATTTTAAACAAATTCATTTTAATAGTTTATTGGCTTCTTAATATTCATAACCTGTAAGCCTACCAATTCCTGGTCATCGATCATTATTCGTTTATTGGCTCCTGTACTAGCACGTAAATTAATTTTAATAATTTATTTATTTCTTTCTACATAATATTAACGTCTTGTAAGATTACTATGGTCGGTCTCAATTTGGCGGTCTGCCCCATCAGTACCCAGCTTAATATCATTTTAAAAATTTATATTTTTCGATTATTTTTCTTTTTCTTGCATTTATATAACATTTTAAACAAATTCATTTTAATAGTTTATTGGCTTCTTAATATTCATAACCTGTAAGCCTACCAATTCCTGGTCATCGATCATTATTCGTTTATTGGCTCCTGTACTAGCACGTAAATTAATTTTAATAATTTATTTATTTCTTTCTACATAATATTAACGTCTTGTAAGATTACTATGGTCGGTCTCAATTTGGCGGTCTGCCAAAGCAGTACCCAGCTTAATATAATTTTGAAAAAATTGAAATTTGTCGATTCTTTGGGAGCATTATGTTTCAATTGTTGCATGTGTACTTTATCGAATTTATCAATTAGTTCTTTCAACATAACATTCGTTTTTATACCATGTACCTTAAGGTACAAATGGTATATTAACTTTGTGCAAATGTATGTAACAGTCAGAAGGAGACATCTCCGACCCCATAAAGTATATATATTCTTGATCAGCGTCAACAGCCGAGTCGATATAGCCAAGTCCGTCTGTCCGTCTGTCAGTATGTATGAACACCTCGTTCTCGAAGATGGTAAGAGATAGAGGTCTAATTCTTTTTGCTTTTGGTGTGTTATTGTTGCAGGCAGATCATTTTTTTGCCACGCCCCTTTCCGCCTTCGGAATTTGCATAAAACTGTATTTGAATTTCCTTCGATAACTTGGACAAAATAAGAGCTAGAGACCTATTTCTTTTTGCAATATGTCTGTTTAACTATTGCGCGTTTAACTATTGCGCATTCTTTGATTTTGGCCACGCCCCTTTCCGCCCTCGTATTTGCAAAAAAAATCGATATCTTCGAAATGGTAAAAGCTTATGGCATTTTCAGTCCACTGACCGTCAAACACGTACGTGCAAAATTACGTACGGATCGGACAATAAATATAGAAGATATGGCCAATTAAAGTTTTACCCACCCCTTCCCTAGGCAACGGCATGCCGCACACGCTGGGGTGACGTCATCCGTCTCTTCTTTGACTTCAATTCGTTCGCACGTGTATACATACAGTAGTGTGTGTATGTGTGCACCTGCTGATTTTTTGGATGTCAACAAACGAAAATTTGGTGACTTATTTGAAAAAATAAAAATAAAATCAAAGAAATGGTTCATAAAGAAAAGAGGTACATGAAAAGAGGTCTCGTTGTCGAGAAATCTCGACTACAGCGTTTCTACTTGTTTGATTACCAATTCCTGGTCATCGATCACTATTCGTTTATTGGCTCCTATATTAGCACGTATTTCTTGATCTCATGGACTGTACCCAGCTTAATATTATCCTTCCGGACACCTTCGGGCTTACCAGCCTCCCTCTTGTTGATTTCTCTGACCAAAGCCCGGCGCATTTCACAGGGAGTCTTTTCCAGCTCCTCATTCCATTGACCTTGTAGGTATCTTTTCGTTTTGCCATATATTCTTTAAACTTAGCCAAAATATTGAAAAGAAATTAATAATAAATGATTATGAAGGTAGTTACATGGTAGCTTGTTGCCGAGAAATCTTGACTACAGCGTTTCTAGTTTTCATTTGCGCTGATTTTCGTAACACAGATAAATATTGGCCCTACCAATGTATGTGCAATTAGATGCGAATATACTCGTAGTGCTTCTAGAGTTCAAATTGTGGACGCCACCTAATTTCGTGGCTTGTGGAGGTGTGGGTGCAGTAGCTTGTGCTAAACAGGTATCACACAATTCTGAATATTTAATTTGTTTTTCTCTTTAATTAATTGCGTTCGACTTGAAATCGTGAGGGATAGATCTAAGTTCTATCAAACACAGCTCAAATTCAAGGCTTACCAACACTAGTAGTTTTAACCAACACTAGTAGTAAACAAGTAGAAACGATTAAAGTCGCGTGTCTCGACTACAAACATTGAATTTTATACTGCAGATTGATATATTTCTTAAAAATGGCTAGACAAAAAGATAAAAAACTTCTTGCTTACAGTTAAAAATTCTAATATCTACCCCTATTCAAAATTTTACAAAGATCGGGCAAAAAGCAATGAAATACGGCTATATTCTCACCGTTTCGGCTAAATTCTCACCGTTCCGGCTAAATTCTCACCGTTCCTTTTTAGTGTCGATTCCGGTTGACGTTATATAAAGGTCTACATTTGACATATGTTAGTCATTGTTATTTCAGCATTTCACCTTGTAGTTTGTAGTTGTAGTTTGAATAAATTTATTTTTTTTTTTTTAATTGTAAAAATGCTAAATGTAGTGCTTCTATTATATTCCTAAATATCTTGGCAGTTTTATGGACATAAGGATGAACGGGAAGATGGACAGAGTTAGTTTCTATGAAAATTTCGTTGAGAATATGCGTAAGAATAAATTAATGGCATCGCATTTCTTCCCCTGTTTTCCGATCGAAAATCTCCGCCAATTTGAAACTTACGGGTATCTGTTTTCTATGTGCCCACCCCCAAAAATGATTGTTTATGTTCATAATTTGATTTTTTCATAATTTTCCCTGCTCTCCCGCTTAAAACAACAAACAAATAAACAATGAAACCGAAAGGTTGATGCATATCGAAAGAGCCCCGGGTGATATCTTCCTGAGCCCTCACCTGGCGCACATTTGCGATTCGATTGTGGCAACCCTCGCTTTGCTTTTGTTGCAAGACACGCGTATACGTATGTATATATTTTTGATTACAATTAATTACAAGCAAATATGCCGCTAACGCTGAAATTCGCCTCAAATTGAGTTTCTGGGGTTTCGCGAATTCCGTATTCGGAGTTCTGTTCGGTTCTGCTCTGTGTCTGTCGAATGTTGTTCAATTAACGTGGCTCGGTGGTTTTTGTTTTTGTTTTGGTTTGTCTGTCAGTTACCCGCCCCTCTCCGATCCGGCACGCCCACTTTGCCAGCGAAATGACAACCGCGAGCGTTTTCGGGCATCCGCCGACTGCAATATGCGATATATTCCCCCTGTGGACGATGGATGGATGGCTGTCCTGATGGATGTGCGCGGCATCAACATGTTGCACAAATATAAACATAAATCAATTAACATTTTTCGACCAGCCAGGGCGCCCCAGTGGCTGCGATTGAAGCTGGGTTACACAGCCAGAAAATATCTAAAATAAATATCTAAAAAATTGCTGATATACACAACAGGTTTTTATCTTCAAAAAGCCGCAAATAAGAGCCAAAAAAAACAGCTTTCCCTATCTATCGAATTATTTAGTAGGCAAATTTCTCTCTCTGTTATGGCTGCTGAAAATCGCAGACATGTGGTGGCCAAATTTTTCGGCAACCCGCCTGCGGCGACCATTTTCAGAATCGACAATTTGCAACAGCTGCCCCGGATGTGGCACCGTGCGTGTGGCAAGGTGGCAATGTGCCTACTTTTAGGCGCCGCGAATCCGGCAGCACCAAATGACTTTCCACGGCAGTTACGTGTCCCACGGAAGTGATCAAATTCGCAGGCCAATTCCCGTAATGGTAAATCAAACTTGCACCATGGATATTATTTTCAACAAATTATAAATAGTCTCGGCAAAATTATATCAAAATCTAAAATAGAAATATTGGGGAGAAGGTAAAGGAAATGCTGCTGCATGGCGACACAGATGAAGATGAAGTCCGCTGGCTAAAATTTATATTTATATAAAGTAGGTATGTATATCCAAAGACAATCGGCCACACATGCCGACAATGGGCTCTCGTCCTCTGGCAAAAATTGAAACTGGAACCCGGAAAGCCGAAAGCCGAACCAAACACTGGATGCCGAAAAACTTGTTTCATAAATTTTCTATTCAAAATGTAATTAAACCCTTGCCCGACTCAGCTGCTCATCTAATTACAGTGAATGCGCCATCTTCCATGTGCCCCAAAACGTAAAAAAGGATTCCGGAAAGGACAAAGAGCCGAGACCAGGGCGAGGATACGCAATACACTCGATAATTGCAAACGAAAAACACAAACCCATCCCCATGTAACGACAAATGAAAGCCATCGTGGTCTTGTGCGGCTCTTCTCTGCTCTGGTTTCGTCTATTTCCATAAATATCTTCAAAGTCATTAAATTTCACACATGTTGGCGGCACGCAGAATTGTTTTAATTTTAAAATTATTGTCATTAATTGATTTTTGATACAGCCGTAGAGGCAACGGGCCCGCCCATAAATCTCTTCCCATGTGTGTAAGGCCCAGGATACCGCCGGGGGTTGGAGCCCCCATCCATTAGCATTCGCATTCCCATCCGTATCCGTATCCGCATCAGTATCCGCCTCCAATATATAAGTATAATCACTGAAGGACTCCGAAAAAAGGGGTAGCAAACTTAACGCTTAACGGGGACTTAACGGCACCGGCTTGATTATTGAGACCATTATTTTTGTTTAATTACGTTACGGGCGTTAATGTGCGAGGCCCTCGAATCCCGAAAAGACATTCGTTTTCAAAGAGTATTTGGCCTGTTGGCATGTCCCATTTCAGCCTTAAATATCACCATTGCTATAGCTTAAAATTGATAAAAACAGGGTGAGAGATAATATATTACTTGGTTTTCATAATAAGGTCCTGATAATTGAATAGTATCTTTGGTATGTTTTGAGTTCTTCAAATAACAAACTGACACAGTCTTCAATGGAGCATGGAACATTACAGGATACTCGATATTTTTCAAAATAAAAATGGGGTTATGGGGTTTTGAAAATACTACCCAAAGTAGGGGGCAAAGTTCTAGGCATACAAACTGGGAATACTTGTATAATTTGTTTAAAACTTGGCTTAACAGAGGGATAGTGTTTTAAGGTTTTTTTTACTCTCACAAATTCGAGGCCAATTTTTTAGAATACGTATACTAGTTTAATGGACATTTCCGTAATCCCAGAAAGTGGAAAGCGCCAAGAATACGTTCGGCGGACAAATTTGCGACACGTTTCCGACACGTTTGCCATGTCGATTTTTCTTGAGCCCAAGGAGCGCTGTCGTTTGTCGCCCCTACTCATATATATTTTATAACTCTAGACGCGAACGGCGATACATATCAAGTGGGCGGTGGGTGGATGGGGGGGGTGTGTATTTTTTGGTGGCCGGGGTGGCATACCTGAGTTTTTTGTGTGATGGGTGGTGGTTGAAAGATAAACGTCGTTGCTGTTGACTCATACGCAAATTTTTACTCACATGCTCTGGGGCGGGGTTGTAAATGCACTGAAAAGAACAATTATTTTGCAATTAATTCGATTTATTACATTAAATGGATTTTGTAGAAGTTGCCTCAATATTTTTCGGTTAAGTTTATTAATCTCTAAAGTTCGTTGTACTCTATGTTCTTGATATTTTCGCTCAGTGTATTACTGTTACCCTGTCATTGTTGTTGCTGCTGCTGCTACTGTTCTTAATGGTTTGATGGGTTTAAAGTCGTGTAGCTCCGTTTTGTTTTTTATTTATTTATTTTCTGCGAGGGGTGCGTCAATGTATCGCTCACAAAGCACCCGCCTGCCCGCACATATATATATAATATATTTATCTGGATGTATATGTAAATACATGTAGTGCTCCCTGGTAAATACATGAATATGTATATTTTTTTGCATATGGACGCTTCGGCTGGTCGGGCATTGAGATTCAGATTGGGATTGGGATTGGATTGCGGGCGCCCGTCCGCCTGGCTGGTGTATCTTACGGCTTTAATAACTTTAGTGCCGCTACGTGCCATTGATCCTTGATGTACGAGCAAGGATGTGCCCCATTTTCGAGGGGCCATGGACGATGACAGGCTATAGGACAACGACAGGGCATGCAAAGAGGGGTTGGGAGTGTAGGTAGTGCCACTGCAGCTTCCGGGGAAATTGTTCTTCCGGGCAAATTTTCCTATTGCGATTTGAATATACATTTTTTAAGATTAAAATATTTATGGCATTTTATCAGCAAATGAACTCTGTGCCAAATTCCTACCGTCAGAATATTAAAAACTATTGAATTGCCAAGCTCCGGGGCATGTGGTGTGTCTCGATTCTTTTCGTTGGGAATTTTCCTAGCGACCCTCCTGTGCTCCGCCCATGGCATCAATTCATCCAATTGCTGTTCCTAGTTTGGCATTTTCCTTATTTTTTTTCTTCTGTTTTTCAGTTTGGCTGTGCATCTTTTGTTGTTGCTTTTATTTGCCGCTTTTTTGATGGCCCATTCGCCCGCTCGCTTTTCGGCAGCATTATGCATAAATTTCATTTTCCACCCGCCCCCACCCATCCCCTCTCATTTGCGGCCCTCCCCCTTGCCCCGTGCTGGTTATTGTTCATTTTTTGTGCATTTTGTATTTTATTTTTTTGTTGTTATTTATTTACGAGCCAGTGTGTGTGCGCAGGCCCCTCTATGTTATTAATCTTCGTGGGAGTTATTGCTGTTTTCTGGCATTATTTCCACTATGGCCTGGGTGGCGGCGTTCATTTGTGTATGAAATTAAAATCACACCCATGAGATGTCCTCCCAAAAAAAAGAAAACGGCAACTCAAGTGCGATTGCCATTGCCAGTCAAAGTGACTATTTTCTCTTTTCATTTTTTTTTTCTTCTTGGATTTTTCCACAGAAAAATGGCCGACCCGTGGGCAATGGCATTCCACGCGGTCGAAGAAAATAAGAAAAATCACCGCCATGCCAGAACACTACCAGCCAAAGGAAGCAAAAAAATATAACAACTGTAAATTGAGTTGTTGCCCTTTCGCCGGCAAGAGCCAAACTTTGCCCACCGTCTAATTCATTCATGAAAACCGTTGCCCCGGTCCCGCCCCCTTTTCCGACGCCCCTTTTGGGGGGCGGCACAGGGGGGAAGGGCCGGCGGTGCATCGCATTTGCTGCTTAGCATACAATTGCCACATTAACTTGCCAGGCCAAAGATAAATCGCACTGAGCAGCGAGCAGCAAGCAGCAAGCAGCGGACCACGCAGCAAATTGTTGCTGCGCCAGCAGATCGTCTAACTAGCAAACTTGCAGCGCTGCGGCAGAGCCATTTTCGCACTAAAATCGCCAAAGGGCAGGCTGCCTGGCCAAAATCGAAACAAGTTTGGAGGAAGTGCTTTTTTCGCAAAGTGCATTTCAGGCCTGCGGCGTCTTCCAGTGCAATAGCCATAGCAATATTCCTGGGATTAGACTTTCAGCACCGAAACGCGAATGCTCTATGACAAAAATAAATATCCAATATATCATAGAAACTGACAATGCTCAATATTTTCAGACATATTTCGTAGTCTGAATTTCCCAAATCCTCTCAATTAAGTAAAAAAGTTTTAAGGACCCTGGAGTGAAAAAAAAACCAAGGGGTGTGTGGCTAAGATGTGGCTAAGACCAATTTATGTCCTATAAGTCCCTATAAGATAATANGTGTGGCTAAGATGAATATTATTGGAAAATGTATATTAAGTCCCAGCAGTTTTATTACCAATTTATGTCCTATAAGTCCCTATAAGATAATAGTATTCAACTAGATTCCTTGCATTCAGCCGAACGCTTAGAAAATTCTACAAAATATGTACGAGTATAATAAAACTTTATTGGTACTGTGGCAAGTGAGTCTTACAGAATACTTTTACTCAACAAACTCCAATTTGTGCTAAGACTAATCTTATTTGAACATTTATCTAAAATCCCACTAGTTTTATGGTATACAAATGATCCTATTAGAGTTTCATTCTCCATAAATGTATGTCCTATAAAGTCCTATAAGATAATTGCCTCCAACTAGATTTCTTGTATTAGACCAATATTTGGAATATTTCAACGCTAAGAAAATCCTACTAATAATAAAATTTAAACTTTATTCTATTTTACTTAACAATTATTAATTCACAATAAAATTGAATTTTCGATGCAATTTTTCTAGATTAGAACTCTAATCATTTTCAGGCAAAGCCATTTTGACCAAAAGCCTAGAGTATTTTGGCCAAATACCAATAGCAATAACAGCAACAACAATCTTAGGAAGTTCCAAAGAAAAAGGAGACGAATAAGAAGCAGAAAACGATGAAGAAGACGAAGAAGGAGCTATTTTTAATGTGTTTGCGCTTTAGCCAAAAGTTGGCGTTGGGCCCATTTTTCTTTGGCTTGTTAGACGTTAACGTTGGTAACCAAAACGTAGAAAACGACCGAAAGATTCCAAAACACTTTGCCACAAAGATTCCACACAGGGAGTAAAGCATTGTCGTTTGCTGATTCAACTAAAAAGTGCTTGATTATGATAGTTTACTACATTAAAATCACCATAAGGTTGGTGTTACAGTTGGGCGGGCTTTATCTCAAAAGCATTCGAGAATAAGTTTCGCTGAGTGCATTGGCAAGTTGCAAGTGCAAGAGCAATAGACAACCCCAGTCTGTGTTGCTGTTGTTGTTTATGATACGTCAGTTGTTGCAGTTGTTTGAAGAAGTTGTAAGAAATAGCGAGCCTACGAGGAAGGAGAGGAGCCACCAGACAAATGGGCCCCAGCACAGTGGAGCCAATTGCATTAGCAGCTCGCACAAATTCGTGTGCCACCAATTAAAAAGCAATGAACAAGAATGGAAGGGTTACTTCTTAATTTTAACAGGGGTTGTGGGTATAGTTTCAATATAACTCAAGGCTTTTTATTAGGTTCGGTATTTAGATTCTAATTCTCAAGTATCTTCCAGACAAGCAGGTTACACCTTCCAATAGCCTGCCTTCCACAAACATTAGCAATCTCGAACTGGGCTGCGGCTTCTCAGGCCGGTCATTCGCATTTTCTTGAAGTGCAGGCCGCATGCAAATGCATTGCAGCTGGGGAAACGAGGCTCAAAAATGAAACCAAAACCAAACCAAAGCCCAAAACCAAGACGAAATCTGGTGATGGATTGCTGAGCCGTCCGCGGGCGAACGGGAAACGCTCATCTGGACGGAGCTGCTTCTTTGCTTGCTGCTGCCTCCGCTGCCGAGGGAGACAATTCATTTATTAAACTGCACTTAGCATCAACACCACATCATCATTAATATTAGCCGACCGAGGATTGGACACGGCCAAGGTGTTAACAATGTTGGTCCGTGTCGGCGATCCCAGTTGACCATCAATTTGGGCCTAGTACAGCGATTTGTACTCGCGAATTAACAAGCATACGCGGCAGTCGCAGCAAATTTGTGGGATTGGCTGCCCAACCACAAGAAACAAGTAGAAACGCCGCAGTCGAGATTTCTCGACAACGCGATACCATGTACCTATTCTTATTATCAATTAGTTTTTCCGTTTAAACGCCAAATTACTCGTGCACATGCATAAAAGTAGCACATAGAAATGGTCCGGCATTGACACACTCAAAGGCCGTTTCTTCATTATTTATTGCCTGATCTTTATAAAGGCACTTGGCTATATGGATAGATATTACAATATTTAAATTGTAAGCAAAAAGATTTATATCTCTTGCTCTAACCATTGCGGAGATAGATACAATTAAACACGACGAAGGCAAAATAAATGATGTCCTTAGCTCTTATTTTGTCCTAGTTATGGTCAAAATATTATGCATATTACGAAGGCGGAAATGGGTGTGGCAAAATCTTGAGATAAACACACACTGCATACACATGTAACGTCCCTAAAGCGAAAAGAAATTACGGCCCTAGCTCTACAGACGGATAGACGGACATGGCTTGATCGACTCGGCTTTTGATGCTGATCAGGAATATACTTTATAGGGTCGGAAACGTTCATATGGCAGACAGAGTTCGAGAATGTCTAGGGGAATCAAGGAGGAAACTTATATGCGTAAGCTAAGGAAAACATTTCCTAAAAGTTGGTATTCAAATATCTTCTAAGCCTCTATAATTAATTCGAATGGGAACCCTGGAGGTAGAAATTATACAAATTCTGGATGGCTAGGGCACCAATTAATCCAAGGTCAAATCAAATCAATAGGCTGCCACGAAATTCCAGCAGCCGCCGCCCCCTGTCTCCCCTTGGCCCCCTCGCTGGCCCCTTAACCCCTTGACACCCAACAAAATCGACGGAGAGAGAAAGAGAAATGTCAAGAACTCATGTTCAAATGTCAAACTGAACCGACAAACCGTTAATTAGCAAATCAAAGATATGCCACGCCGCAGACACGGACCCACAGACCGAGGGGCACCGGAAGGGGGTTAACACGGGGGTCCCTGGGGCCCCCAAGGAGCCGATGGGGGAGCAAGGTGTGTGGGGAGGGGGGCCGGCGGAGGATCCACAGTCTCGCTCACTGACAGCTCACAAAATCCGACAGTTGCGCACATTCGAAAAAAGATCAATGAGAATTGTGAAAGAAGCTGAAGAAATCCAGCAGACGGCGAGCAATTAAAAGGCGCGGGGCGGGGGGCGACGGCTCAGGTGGGCAGCAATGCACTGGGAAAAAATCTACATAAATCACAAGATGCAATAATAAATAAATGTCGGAATTTGTTCACATTCTTAAAGCAAGAATATGCTGCATAAAAATGTCTCTAAATTATGGCTCTTTGAATAAAATATATGTTTTTAATATATTTTCTATATAAATTATATTACAAACGCAATCCATTTGAGTCCATATTTAATTCCTCATATAATCCTATTGGTAATTAAGTTTTAAGCAAGAGTCTTGCCTTTATCAATTAATAGAATTTCTAGCTTTCCAATCCCGAACACTTTTTACACTCTTCTTAAAAGCGGAAGTTTAGTTCTTAAATCATAAGTATTAGTATAAAATCTTGGGTTCTTATAAACCTTTGCACATTCTATTTTCCCAGTGATCCTTCATGGAGTGGTGAGGGAGGCAACCGAAACATTTAAAGGGCCCAAAGGCCGTCAAGCTGTCAGGGATTCGTGGATTTGCGGATCGCTACGGTTCGGTTTGGTTTTGGCTCAGATCTGTTCGGTTAGGTTTGGGCTTGGACTGGATTGGGGTCCGGATTGGGCTCAGGGCCTGGAACTTACATACATTCAGTCGTTGTCAATCATAAGTCGCGTCCAGTCGGCGGAGAAGGAATCCGCCCATTCCCGGTGCCCGAAACCCGATTTCCCAACTGCCCGGCTACCCTGGCCAATGTATCTGTGGCTCTGTATCTGAATCTGCATTCGAGTCTCGGGGGGGAGGCAGGAGGCAGGAGGCAAAGCGATCTAAGCACTTCTAACAGTCGCAATCGCAGTTGTAGTCGCATCTGTCGGATTTGCATTACCGCGTCCGACTTGCCTTGAAATTATGTGAAATTGATCAATTTCAACGTTGCAAGTCTTGAAACTTTTTTCTTCCTCTTCGTTTTCCCTCTTAGTTTTTCCTTTTTTTCCTTTTTTTTAGGAGAGCTCTGGGTGCAGAACATTTAATGTAAAATGTCAATCAAAAATCGCACAGAATGGAAAAACAACTTTGAAAATTTAATTAGAAATGTGTACACGTCGCAGCCACATAGCAGCATCGCCTGGGAAAATGGCAAATGGAAAATCTCCGGCGACTGCTCAATTGAAGCGATGAGAACTGCTCTAGCAGAAATGCAGAAGGAATCCAAGGAAAGTGTCAGGCCTCGCACTAATTGTCCCGAGTGTCAGCGGAAAATTGCCGGAACCAATTTGTTAACTCGGTGAGAAAGTGGAATCGTGTCATACTCGTAATTTGATTACAATAAAATACACACGTATCTTGGGCGATTCCATGAATCTGAAGATCAGGATTTCCTGAGGGGCTCCAAAATGAGTTTTCCCCATTCTGGAAAATTAGAGCACCTCATGGATTTCCATGAAACTGGCCCAGAGACTTTCCATGCAACGTTGTGGATTTTTATAAAGACATAACTCACAGTTTAATGTCTATAAATCCAAAGCGTTGGCACGAAATTTTCTCTGGAAATTGTTAAAGACCAAATGCACAAAGACGAGCAATGGCCTGGCTTAAATAATAATAATAATAGTTGTAAAAATAATCGTAAAGCGACCAGCGAACAAATGGTGAGAAAAGTCGCTGAGTTCGAGGCAATCAAATGATGGAGTTGAGTTTGAGTTTGAGGTTGGACCTGTTGGCCATTTTTTATGGCACTTCCCAATTAGAAATCCGAGTGGCCGGCCAGTTGGTCGGTCGACTTCAAAAAAGCCAAGTTTGTTGTGTATTAATTTGTCAACCTCTGAATGGGCCAGACAAAAGCCAAAAGGTAGCCAAGCCACTGGAGTTATCAATGGGCGGTGGTGGTGTGGTGGTGGTGGTGGTGGCTTCATGCTAATTTAGTTATAAAAACATTTTCAGCTTTTTTGTTGGCTTTTTTTTTCTACTGATTCCAAGCGGTCCGAGGTTGAGTACCCGACTGTGGTCATATATCATATTTCTTGTTTGTTTCGAGATTGTTCAGTTTAATGCCTCATTTCTTTGAATTTCATAATTACACGGCTTTGACCGCTCCACACACCACACCACACCACACGCAGGTAACTGTTTCTGGTCATTGTCAGCTTTTCTTGAATGAACTTCGACTGCGAGCTGTTTTTCTGTTTTTCCCTCCTTTTTGGCCAACTGGTTTGGGCCATGCGCGCTTCTTGGCTTAATTAATTATTGTTGTATAATTTGTAGCTGGTCCGGGCCATAATTCGCCAGAAGCCTCATGAATGGCTCGCATTTTCACACATTTCCGGTACAGTTGGCCACCACAGAAAATAAAACAAGAGGGGGAGGGGGGGAAAAAACAAAACAGGCAGCAACAAAAGTGGCCAAGTAAAAGCCATTTGGACCGCCCCAAGTCGGCCGGCCAGGTTGGCTGGCAAAAGGGCGTTGTGGGCAATGTCAATCAATTGGTTCGCCGACTCGGTTGGCCACAGATACGTATCCGAGTGAGTACCTGCATCTGTGTACCCCGATCCGCAGCCTCTGCTACACAGATACAGGGACAGCATCAGCTTCAGATACATTTGCAGATACAGATGCGAATACGGATCCCGGGCCGGGTCTCGAGCCAAGCAAAAATGGCAGCTGACTGACAGACAGATCGAAATGCCAGTCAGTTGGACCCTGGGCTCTTAACTTGGTCAGAACGGAGCGGGGTAAAAAGTACAAACAAAGCAAAAACTACCAACGGCAGCAGCGAACTGAAATTGTGCCGAGGACTGGTCCGCTCGATTGGCCCATTTCAAAGGTGGCATCGTGACACGAACCGGCAATCCTGGGACCTCAATCAGTTACCCAAAAGGGGATATTCAATGAATCCTAGTAAGCTTATTCAGCTGACCAGAAAGGATTATGATTTCAATAGCTACTTGATGATTTTGAGTAAATAAAAACTAGAATAGAATAAAAATCATTTGAAAATCCAATCATCAGAAAAGGAATATTCAATTTTAAACACCTATATAAAGAAAGAAAATGTACACACTTCCCTTTGAATCCCAATTCGTGCCTTCCTTTAGCCTACTTATCCCTATAAACCCCGCTGGGGCAAGTCCATCGCCAGAAACCGAATCTGCAACTGGAACTGGAATTGCATAGTCCGCCAGGAGGGGAGGGAGAAGCGGTGGCTGCCACGATTCGCAGCCAGCCAAATCGATCGAACTGCCTTCATTAAACAGCGAAAAAAACCAGAGCAGAGCAGGGGCTTGGGCTTGGGCCACAACAAAAAAAAAGGGGAAAATAAAAATAAAAAACAGGAAAAAATCAAGAGCACTGCCACCGCTCTCGCTCGCACTTAATAACTCCTTTCCTGCCGCCGATTTGGCAGCAGCAAAAACAGCAAAACACAACTGAAAAGTAGCCGCAACAGCAGCCGTGATCCCCAAGCTGGCTCCTTCGATCGCCTTCCATTAATTTCCCTGTTGGCCACAATTTGACTTCTGTTCGCTGATCGCTCGCCCCGTCTCTCTCCCGCCCCACTCGTGCCATCTCCCTCTTGCCTTTTTTTTCGTGGATTTTTTAACAATTTTTTGCTTTTATTTTTTGTTGTTGTTTGGCAAATTTGCAAACCGTGATTGCCAGGCACGCAATTTGCGCTTGAACGGAAAATGAAAACAAAATCTGCAAGAGATTGGAAGCCAATAATCAAATGTCAGTCAGGCTCCGCCCCCCGCCAGCCTCTGAGGGTGCTCCCACCGTCATTTGCTCATTCATTCAGTCATCCAGTCAGTCAGTCAGTCAGTCAGTCAGTCAATCATTTGGCCAGTTCAGGGCGGTCAGTGGAATCGGTTTTAACGCGGCTCAAACCGAAACTCCAGGGCTCATTACTCAAACTCTGTTCGCTGATCGCCTTCTCTACTTGAAGAAAATTTTCCCTGAAAATGAGTTCTAAACTGTTTGACATTATGATTATAAATTTATGATTTACAAAAACAAACGATATTTAAAATCGTTTTCTTTTAATAGTTGTTTAAGAATATATTTAGATAACCAACTTAAAAATTACGCAAAAATTGAGACATAAATTTAAACCTCGAAAAATCCATATAAACCAACTCAAATTTTTAAATAGTTTTCATAAAATCCTTAGAGTTTTAAGAATATTTGTGTCTGCCACCATTTTTTCTTGTGTAGAGCCCTGCATCTGGGTTTATTTTTCTGAAACTGGGACTTCAACTTTTCGTGGCATGTCCGATGCGGCTGTCTATTCATTTGAACGATTTTCGAATTCGATTTTGATTTGATTTCAGTTTCGGTTTCACGCTTTGCCTGGCTAAAGCTTTAATTATTTGGTTCGGCAAATTAATTCCCCGTATTCATGCCCACACAGAGTCCCTGAGGCGATCACAAAACTTCACAACAGAGATTAACACCGAATTCCAATTGCGATGGCGATATTGTTTATTGGTTCCACATTACGCCCGCCGCGTATAATTAACAATAAAAAATTTCAAACACATTTTGACACAATTTTAATAGTCAATAAAACCCAATGGAGAGCGTGAGGCAGGCACATGAGGCCAGGATAGGGGGTTAGGGGGCTCCAATGGCCCCCCCAATGATGTCGAATTTCAGGCCATTGTTCGGGCTATATCGTATTGTTGTTGACAAATCGATAAACAGCTCAATTAGCATTTTTGATGCCCAACCGTTCGGCATCCAACTCCACCCTGCAACCCTTCAGAAATTCGCTTCGAATCGAATGGAATGGAATGGAATGGCCTGGGCTCGAATGACTGACAACTGTATGGCAATCATAAATCAAACCATAAAAAATATATCAGGAATTCGGCTCAATAATCAATTTGTATGCGTTGCCCGTCGCGGCGCACAATTATGCAAAATGAGCTGTCAAACGAGTCAAGTTCTTTTTTTCGGCCGCCTTTGGTGAAGGAAAACCCCAAGTTTACGACTTTATCGCACTCGAGTTCTTTTCATTTTAAATTGAAAGGAATTAGGGCTTAATAAAACCATAATCATGAAGGATTCCGACCACAAATTATACAGTCAATGGCTGAATATTACGACTAGATGTCAGGATAAGACCATTTTCCAAACAATCTCTTGCAACAATCGAAGAAATCTATCAAAATATGTACAAGTCATTTTATTACCAATATTGACAATAAATGTGAAATTCAGGTTTTGTCGTCTTCTGATTTAAATGTTACCGAACTCCCCCTTAAATGGAGGAGCCTTTGATTTGAAAATAGAATAATTGTTAGCTATCGCTTCAGCCACAAATCCTGAGGTGTCCACGGCTCGGCCGGGACTATGGACACAGTATTTGAGGTGTCGCATTCCTCTCTGTTGGGGTGTCGCAATAAGTTTGGAGGCTTGCCGACGCTTTGCCCCCGATTTCCATCGCCTGTCGGGGGGCTTGGCGGCGAGGACATTTGAGCTTGACCCCGCATTACCCGCAAGTAATCCTCCAGGCTAAGGGTCCGGAGTCCTTGCAACGATTTCAAGGAGGTGTCGCCAATGTTCAAGCTGGCAAGGAAGTCGCTGATCTGGGCAAAATGCACGGCCTTCCGACGACACTGGCTTTGGCTCAAATCCATGTCATTCACGCACTCCGATTGATCACCATTCATGGCGAAATTTTTATTTCTATACGAATATAAAGGGTACTTAAATTTGGGGTATATGATGAAATGATCATACACGTCTATGTGCTCTTTTTTTTGACAATGCTCAACAAAATTTGTGGCAAAAGGTAAGCTGATTTGAATTACAAGAGATTTATTGTTCTTAGTCCTTTCCTTTTAATATAAAAGCCTAATCATGTAATTCCTTGGCTAAAAATACCCATAAATAGCTGAACTGTTCGGCAAGGGCATAAATCCATCACCTGACCCTACCTATTTGACTTGTTTCGCTCCCAAAACGATACGTTGCAAGCTGTTGAACGCATTTCAATAATTCAATCACGTGGCATCGTATCGAATAATTGAATAAGTCATCGTGTCGAGCGACACAAATTTCATTTCAATACGCAGAACATTTAACAAATAAACTTAACCGAACTGAAGTGAACTGAAGCGAAGTGAAGCGAGCTCAAAGACGATCGCCGATGATTGAACGATGATTGGGTTAAGGGAAAAGGGGGCCGCCAGGGGTTAACAGGGGGCACCGGGGACCCCTTGAGACGGAACCGCCAAATGGCAACGTGAGTGATTGTCGCAAAAGCTCAAAGGCGACAACAGCTCTTCGAATTGTACTGATTTTTATTTATTTTATGTTTGAACCGAAACGCTTACGGAATCTCAAATGAAATGCGACTTATTTATTTACTTTTTTTTCCTTATATTTGGTGAAGAGAGTGGAGTAGCCGGGGGCTGAGGGGCAACCGATATCGGTTTGGGTACCCCCCTAAATTGCCAATTGGTGTGGGAAAAATTGTCGACGAAGCCGCCGTAACAGGCGCGGCGATCTTCCATTAACATGTTCACCTCGTGGCGGTTTCAATCGAATTTTAATTGCCCGAAAGTGGATCTAGCCGGCAGGGAGAGGTCTGCTTTGGCTTTATTTTTAAGCGGGAAGAAAGGAAAAGTTCTGGAACGCGGCAACTTTTTGTGATTTAATGTAAAATGCAAGATCAAAAGATCACAAGATCAAGATCGCAAGATCAGTTCAATAAGCCAGTTACTCAGTCTAGTTCCAATTACTCGTATATGAAGAACACACTTCCTCAATATAGTTTTTAAATGTTTAAATTATCTGAAACAACTATTTAGCTGTTGCTATGAAAGATAATTTTAGAATAAAAACATATACCTAGTATTTCTTTAACCAAAACCAAAAGAACTTCCAATGAGCTCTCCCTAGTAGCCTCGGATTTCCCCTTCGAGAACCACATCGAACCTGCATTCACGTAAACTAGGTCGATAACTGACCTACAAAATGCCTTGGAATTCCATCGATCAGAAGGGCCAACAAAAATCCCAAAAAATCGGAGGGGCATCCACTTCGATGCTCGATAGATTTTTGACATAGTTTTCGATCGGCGCGGCGGCGCATTGAACCCATTCGATTCGCGATTTGGAGGATTCGGGGTTTCGGGGATTGGCCATTATTCACACGCTACGTGGCCGTGGGAGAAAAATGCTGGATCGAAGAAGGATGTCAGGATCTCCATCGAATCTGGGGCCGAAAAAAGAGTTAAAAAGAGTTAAACAAATCAATACGAAAACGATGCAAATGGCAAAAGGCATGTCAACAATGCCAGCGAGTAATTGGCAGTGGTCGGCTGATGACGCTCGCTCTGAAGTTGATGATTGCGTCTCCTTTGAGCTGCTCCCGTCCCTGGAACCTTTGACTTCCCTGCTTTCCCCTAAACCCTGAACCTGGACTTTCAGCAGTGATTGCAATCGCTGGCACTCCGGCCGCAAACTCAATGTTCGCTCCCAGTGAAGCCGCCAAAGTGCAGCTAAACATCTGGAGCAGGCAGTCGAACCGAGCTGCTCCACCCATCGTCCAGCCTGCCGGAGCTGATCACTGATCTTTGCCGACATTGCATCACACTTGAAGAAAATGTCAGCAATTCTTTGGGACTCATTTAAGGTCAACAAGTGAGCCTGTATTGGCCTGAATCAATTAAACAAACATATTTCATCTTTATATTTCCGTAAACCTAGACCTATCTACGAAGATAAAATGTTGTGTATAGTTTTAAGGGTATTCAGGTTGCAACTATAGGCGCCCATGTTTTCATATATTTATAAGTCATGAAAAGGCTTACAAGGTTTTATTTTGTCAATAAAAACCCGTCAAATTCACACTGTTTTCCCAAGTGTAAGTGGAACTAAACAGCGGCTTTGATCTGTCACCGCTCGCCAATCGAATCACAGCAGACGCGAGCGGCGCAGATAAAATTATTGAAATTACATTGGCAAGACGCCGTCGATCAGGGAGAAGGAATACTATACTGCACGTATTGGTATATGTGTGTATTTATATATAAACAGCTGCTGGAAAACACGATCGCCAACACTTACAGGCCGGCAGGCAGGCAGGCAGGCACACACAATAATTATCGCTTTTAGTCCCAGTCCGGCCTGTCAATGCAATTCGAAAAATGTCGTCAGTGTCGCCCAGTGCCGGCGAATATAGCTCATCATCATCGTGGCTATATATCCCGATCTTGGCCAAGTACTGGGCCCCGGGACAGGGAGCGGAGGAGCCTCCGTTTGATCGGAGCCAGGCCCTGTGATTTCCCATTCGATTTCGAGGTCCGCCAGTGGCCGGCCGCTCGTTTTTAAAATGTAATCATCATTAAAATATTTATGGGTTATCTCTCGCTCCGTTGGTAACTCTGGCCGGCTTGTAATGACCATACATAGCAATTGGTTCTCACGTTCGGGCCACAAAAAAACAACAACAACAGCAACAAAGAGACAGATACCAAATGAACAGGAGGCGGGGATGCAACAAAAAGCGACACAGAGGCCTTGCCAATTTGGCTTCATCATTCGCGCTGAAGTCGAGGCAAAGCCAAAGTTGCAGTTGCCACTGAAGTTGTCATTGTCATTGCCATCGTCACCTGTGCTGCTGGGATTTGGGTCCGAGATCGCGATTCGAATTCGTATCTGGCAGCCGTGGAAAGTATCTGCAGATCTGCGGGCCAAGATTGATGGATTGCGGGGATTAGGAGGCTCATTTGCTGTCCATCAGCGGCAATTTTAGCAGCTCAATCGGGCGGATTTCTAGCTGGCTTGGGGCAGGCAAGGTGTTTAGTTTGTGCTGCCAATGTAGGTTATATGGCTTTCACATTAAATTTCATCTATATATTTCATTGCAATTCCAATAAACGATCTCTGTGTGCAGCAAAGATTGCAGCTCAGCAAATCCCTTTGGTTGGATTTTCTATGAGTATTCAAATTATTTTCCGCTCAAATTTATTCTATATTTATTTTACAAACATTGATTTAATGGCCAGTAGCTGCACCTTTCCTATGTTTCAATTCAATTACCTTTTCCCATGGAACATAATCACCCTGGGCCACTGATATTTAGTTTGTTTATCACCAAAGAATCTCTGGTTCGGTTGGGTTATAGTTTTCCATATATGTACCAGTATGTATGGGCTCACCCTCGAAAAAGACGCAAGCGAAGGGGACTTCGAATTGGCCGTCTTGAATTGTCATATTCATTCGTTGTTTGGGTTTTTTAGTCGTTGGATCTTCTGCTTTGTCGAACGGAGTAGTTGCGGCGGTTTTTTAGCCGATGTTGTCGTTTATCAATTATGACAAATCTTTGCGCATGCGTGGCCAGCGGCGTCGTCAACGGAGCTATTTATAAACCTGTGTAAAACACCCTCCTGCCGCCCCGGTTTCCCAGCTTTTCCCAAAGCCCGGCTCTTCCTCATTTCCAGATGCAGATACACATATGTATTCCCCTGTCCCATTCCGTGTTTCATTTTAATTTGTAATTATTTCTTCAGCGTTTTTGCTGCCTTCGTTTTTTGGTTTGCTTGGCTTTTTTTTCAGCTCCCCTCGCGCGCACAATTTCAAACGACTTTTCTCGGCTGCCTTTGCATGTCGAGTGGCTTTTTTCGAACTTCATTTGCGCTTCGGTTCGGTGACAAATAAATTAACTGGCAGCCTCAACCAGAGACGAACGCCAGAGAACCTCAGGAAAAAATACAAGCAATATACTCGTAGATACAAGAATATGCTGCCCCGGGCCAACTGGAAAGGGGAAATCCCTTTCCAGGCGATCGAGGAGTAGCTTAGTTTTTGTATATAAATTTTTGGTAAATATAAATAATTTAGGAAGAAGATCTAAGTATAATTGCAACTACTTAATCTATAGAATCGCAATTATTTGTACTATACTCCCCGGCAAAATGAATAACCACTCGGCATACCCTTTTTACCTTGCAACACCCTTCTGGAAATACTGCAAGAACTAGTTGCAATTAAGAGTAAGTCGTTGGTTTGCTGGAGCCTTTTTTTCCAGAACGCCCCTTTTAGATTTATTTAATGTCCGTCGATTGGAAGCGGGTAATTAGTCATAATGATGTCTCCTCAAATTAAATATTGCACATAAATGGCGGTCGCCCTTGGCTCTACTTGGAGTGAAGGTTTTGCCCCTAAAGGGATTCCCATTCCTGAGAAGAATGGCAGCAAAAATAATGGTTGATCTCATTGAATTTGTTTACTTGTTAAACACTTCCGAAACATAGACAAGTTCCCTCTTTTAACTGGCATACCTTCTTAAATTCGTGTAAAATTCTTTGTAATAAATAGAGCAAGCTGAAGCTGGGCCGCCTGAAGTGTTAAATCCACGGGAAACTACTTTTACGCGCTTCTGGTTTGCCAGTGCCTCTTGGACTCCCTTGCTTCATATTTCTTTTCCTTGTTTTCTGCCTGAAGAACCCACAGAAGGCCAAAGACAAGTACTCATCCACTCAATCAAGGGACCGATTCTGCCAACTTAAGGGCAAATCCGCTGCTACTGTTTGGTGCACTGACTGCCTGACTGACTGGGCAGAAATCTGGCATCCACGAGCTACAAGATACAAGCTGCAAAATCCAGAGCCCAGAATCCAGCATTCGAGTATCCATTATCCGGAAGGGGGCGGGCGGGCGGTAGTCGCCGAGTCTCGTTTATTAATTTGGCATGTGACAAATTGTGCGTTGGCCAGCAATTAGAAATGAGCGAAGGGACAAGTTTTGAGGCCCCAACAACTTTGGCTGATTTAACAAAATTTCCCCGGCGAGACACGTACAAAACGGCTTCGATCTGCCGATGGAATGGCATGCCATGGCATGGCACGGCATGAAATGGCATGGACTGGTGGGAAGGAGCCCAAGGAGCGCAAGGAGCCGGTACTGGTGCTGGTGCTGGAGCTGGAGCGTCAACAGACGACAAGTGGCACTTTGGCGCATTAAGAAAATCTGTACAAGTGTCACTTTGGCACACACAGCCTCCAAGATTCATCTCCTCCAAAGGAACAGAAGCAGCCTGTCATCTGGAGGGGATCGGCGGACGAGGCGATGGAGTTTAAGTTGCAGATGCCGGTAAACTTGGGGCCACTGCAAGGCCCAGAGGATTGGGATTGGAGGTGGGCCGGTTGTAGAATTATAACGCCAACGTTCCAAAGCACCAACAGTCAAATGCAATTCCACTGCACAACAAGGATTATGCAGGGCTTGTTTAATCACTTTTCATTCGGCCAGCAAAGGCAGCCACAAAAAAATGTGTATATAAATAATAAAGAGAAAAAAATATGTGTATAAAGAACAGCAGCAGAAGCTGCAGCGAACCCCCTTGGGCCATGGAGCTCCTTGAATTTGTCCAGTCATCGGCATTATTTAATGAGTTGCCAACAGGTTGCCAGGTTGCCCAGGCGGAAAATCATCAGCTCCAGCTCCAGCTCCAGCTTTAACGCTTTGGCTTTGGCTTTGGCCTCGGATTCGGGCTTGGGCTCGGGTTCAGAAACAGCTGCAGATGCAGATACAAATGCAGTTGCAGATTCAGATGCCCAGGTTCGAACCTGCGGATCTGGAGATGATTTTTTGCCGAGTCAGTGCCGCAAACAGAAGCCAACAGGCAGTCCGTCAGTCAGTCAAGCGGCCTACGCCCGGACTCCTGCGAAGGTTTCCCCTTCCCAATTCCAATCCCAATCCCAAATCGCAATCCCGATTCCGAATCTCAAATCCCAAACCCAATCCAAGTCCAATGCCTGGCCAGGAACCGAGTCCTCACACCAAGAGAAATCTTATGCCATTAAATGTCATTAAATGAGTATTTCCTTGAGACACATTGAAAGTTTGCACTGTTTTGGCAAACTTCTCCACCGACTTGTCTCTGTTGCCTTGCTGCTTAATCATTTGCTATTTTTTTGAGTGTAGGATGTAAATGCAACTTGTTGGTGGCACTTGACTTACCCTCTGCCGGCTTCGCAGCCGCGTCGCTGTGTGTAAATGTCAATTTGACAGACAAACTGTCGACCGTTTGAAGCGAATGCAGCTACTGTCTACAGCCACCGATTACGATTTGTTTGACGATGATGATGATGCTGCTGCTACCCTGGATGTTTCGGGTATATCAGAACCCTATGGCAACAGTTATAAACAGAACTTTCAAAACCTTCTTCTCAAAGAAAACAGCTTATGGGGACTTCTCAAAGGACGATTTCAAGTGAGTTGATAAGAACTCGAGAGCTATGTAAAAATAGCTGCTATAATTTGTTAAAATAAAATTTATGGGTCACTACTACCATATGGATAATAATAATATATTTTTTATATGAAGTAAGGAAGAAATTTAAAATATCTTATAGACGAGTGAGTTATCTCTGCCGAAGAATATTCAGATTTTCCCCTTTCTTAGCAGTGATAACCTCAATGCAAGCCTCCTCTGCCTGGATCCCTGATCCTGCCGCAGATCGGATCGATCCCAGAAGGATAAGGCCGCGAGCTCTGCTCCGTGGCTGCTACTTGAGGTCGAGCAGCCCTCGAAGTGGCACTCCACTTGGATCTTTGTTTTTTATTCGATGTGCTCGCTGTGTGTTTGGGCCGGGGGGATTACACTTGTACGTTTTTAGGGAGATGTCTGGCGTTGGCATCCACAGCATTCAATAAAGAATGTTTGCGATTTTTATCTCGCGGCGGCCGCGCGCGCCTCGCATTCGAGTTCTCACCCCGACGACGATCGGCGATCGCAGATACAAGATACCAGATACAAACACACAAGCGGGCACTCGATCCCCTTTCCGATTCTCAGATCCCAGATCCCACATCCACACATCCAGAGATCCAGAGATCCATCCGGAGATCCCCATATGGACGCCTGGCTGGCCCCTTGGCTTAATACTCATAATTGATTAAAAAGAAAATTTCCATGGCATTTATGCGTACCACGCCACTCATACCCACAATGTCGAGTTGTTGACAGCCTCCGATGGAGTTGCCCCTGGAGTGGCCTGCACTGCGAGAAAATCCAGCCAAAATGTGGCCATCATTTCTCAACTTCTTGCTTATTTGCTCACCTTATATTTTTGCGTCTGAGAAGTGTAATACACCGGAAAAAACTGCATTTAAGTAGATGGAAATTAGAACAAATTACATTTACATCATACCACAATAGTATCCCCTAGATTTAAAAACATTCCATATTAAAATGGGTCTAATAATCTCAGTAATACTTTTAAATATGTACTTTTAGATCACCTTAGTTTGGAACTTCTGGATACTTATAATCAAAATTCCTCTCAATTCCATATTTTCCCCAGTGTATTCAAAATGAGTTGAGGCTCTGTTTTCATTTTTTATACTTTTTAGGTTTTTATTTTGCGCTGCTTGCTGGAGTTTTTTTTATATTTTTTTTTTTTCTTGGTCGGCAGCGCGTTCTCCAGAAGTATGTAGTTGTCGAAATGTTTTTATTTGCTATCGATTAATCGCTTGAATCAACAAGGCAGCGCTTGTTGTTGCTGCCCGGTGGCAGTGGCAGTTGTATCTCAGTATCTGGCAGATACCCTCGCTCAAAAATGTTGCTGTGTAATTGTTGTGAAGTCTCAGCGGCTCCAGCTTCCATCTTTGCAACGTTTGGCGATTCGGCCGGTCTGTCAAATCGTCTGATTGATCGATTGTTTGCACACGTTTTTGTGAGCGCATTCATTGAGTGTGCGATTAATTCCTCTGATCGATGAGCTGCTGCCGCCTCTTTTTAATTTCTCTGCCTGCTCCCGTGCTTGGTCTCCAGCAATTCAGTGCTGCGCTTTCCTTTGAAACAATAAGACATGTATATAAACAAATTAGCTCAGGCTGCCCATGCTAATGGACCGACGCAAGCAGGGAGTTTCCAGGACCGTAACCGACAGGGCCAGATCGGACTGCGTCCTCAGAATAGTCCCTGTGGCCGCTGTGGAATCCGTGGGCTCTTTCCCATCATATTCGGATGTACCCCCAGTACCATTCCAGGACATCGGAGATGCGAGCGAGCCCTGCTCATACTCATCCACATCGTACGTCGCATAGTCGTCAAAGTGCTCGCCCTCATCCAGCAGCTCCTCTTGTTCTCCATGCACCTCTTGTTCTCCTTGCTCCCCTTGCTCGTCCGACTGGTCTTGATCATTCGGATCTTCCTCCTGCGACTCCTCCCGACCATGGAGCACCATGCAGTAAACTGGTTGCAGGATAATATTGGCTCTGACCTTCAGCGCACGGACAGATCGGGACGCCTTTTTATGCTTTATCTGGCAACCAATCATCAACTTGATCGGCTTCGATGGCGGTGCCAGCCGGACGGGCAACATCTGGAGCTTCTGGAATTCGGCGAGCGGCTTGTTCAGCTCTGAAATAAGCCTGGACATGAGGCGCGAGTCCAGCCAAGAACGATTTTTTCCCAACATCGCATTGGCCGAGACCTTGTAGCGACAATGAGTTGGTCGCTGTGCCAAGGGCTGCACCATGATGGGGGCCTCATAGTAGCGCTGATCATAGCCCACGGCACCCTCGCAGGACGACGGATTCATCAGCTCGTGGACCCTTTGCACGATGATCGGCAAGGCATCTTGGAACAGCGGATACTTAATGGGCCCGAAAATTATTGCCGGATCGAAGACCGGAACAGGGGCACAGTCGTTCATGCCCAATGGGGCCGGCGGGCGAAAAATGTCCGGATACGGCTCCAGCGCCAAATTCCTCATTATTTCCATGGCCGCCTTCTGGGGACTCCAAGTTCTGCCGTCCGGAAGGTCGAACTCCACATAGTTTTCGGTTAAAGTGGCCCGTTGCACAGCATCCTCATGAGGTTCACTCTCCCTTTGCCACTGCTCGAAGCTTTGCTGCATCATCTGCGCCATCTCAGCGAAGGTCATCAGGCCCTCATTGCCTTCATCGTTTGGCATGGCGCGACGCAGACGACGTACCTTAGATCTACCTGCTGCGCGACCCATTTTTTTAAGTTTTGATAAAAAAAATATTAATAATTTTGTACTAGCGTTTGCGGTTAAAGAATTTGTTTACAGTTTCGATACATATAAAATTTTGATAAATTTTTATTTAGAAAAAGTATAAACGTGTATATTTTTGATGGTATCAAATGGCAGTGTGAATTTTACGGGGAGTACCAGGCGACTGATGTTCCTAAGGGCAAATCTAGCAAGGGTAAAGTTACTGGAAAATCAAAGCCATCTTTTTCATGAAAAAATTAGGAGAACCCCTAAATGGATCGGTTTTGTTTTTAAATAATTGTATTTCCCAAAAAAAACTAAAAATAAAATTTTTTGGCCATAAAATAAATAGAATAAATTATATTCACTCAATTCGAATTACAACAGGTGAACAATTACATCGAAAATATACAGAATTCGAAATTCATTTTAAAGGAATATAGTAAAAGTGCCAGTATTTGCGAAAGAAACCAGGACCGGCGCTTGTCTTGGAATTTATTGAAGCTACTGTTTCTGTTGGCTGCAGTTCCTGTCACCCCGGATCGACACGTATATATCTCTTGTATATACTCGTATATACTATATATACATATGTGCATAATTTTCGGCTTCGTATCATTTTTATATGCAGTCATCAACAGCTCATATATATTTTTATTGCCGGCAGCGGCGAAAGATATGCATCTGAGGCATCAGAAGCAACAAGATGAAAAAAAACTGAAATAAAGCAGAGATCGGGCGGCAGATGAAGATGCGCTTGAATTCGAATCCGAATCCGAATCCGAAAACGAATACGTATCCAAGATACGATGATGAGGATGCGATGCGATGATGACTATTTCTGCGTACAGATTTCCAATAAACATTTTTTCGACTCCAAACTCCGAGTCTCCGTAATTCATCCGGCGAGTGTGTGAGCGAGATTTACACGCTGATACCAGAAATACACAAAAATAACAATAAAAGCGATAAAAACACGGACGGCCCGGGATCGGGGATACATACATATATACATACATACATACATACATACGTTATAACTCTCGGCTTAGTCACTCGGGGTGTAAAGATTTATTTCTTTATTTTGGCAGCCGCAGCAGCAGCAGTAGCCCCCAACCATCGCCTTTCAGTGTCTCTGTTTTATTACCAGGAAATTTGTATTTAATACGTTTTTTCCGCGTTTCAGGTGCGACATTGTCGTGGGTTAAGCTTAACCCACTAACCGAAACCCTCGACGCACACGCTCGATATATATCTGAACACGAATCTGGTCTAAATGCCACGAAAATTCGGCGGCCGGTAGCCAATTTTCAATGGAAGCCACACACAATCAATCGGTTCGCGGAACTCTTTAGCTTCCAGCCAACACAAATGTTTGTTACATTTACTAAATGTTAGTTTCCAATTTCCAGCTTCCCGGTGATATTATCGCCCCAAAATGTAGCTGTCCTAATCGATTTCTTGGTATACATATCTACCAGGCGGGCGATTCTAGGAGCTGTAACATTGTTTGACAATAAATTATGAAATATATTCCTGAAGAGCTGTAGTCACAATAGATCAATTTTGTACTTTACATTTAAAAACAAAGACTACAGAGTCCCAAATATATCCAAAGCTGGAACAGGTGCTATCGAATGGCCATTTCAATGGGGAAAAAAAGGGAAAAAACCGCAGAGAATCTAATCCCATTTCGCATTGCCAAGCCAACTGGACCTTGGTCCGTTTAACTCACTTTATTCGTGTTTAGTTCAGTTTTAGTTTTGGTTCAGTTCAGTCAATTGTCTCGTGTGGCCAGGGATTGCGTTTAATTGCTATAATTTTTCAATTGCAACAAAAGCCGAGCAAAGACAATGCACACACACAAATCGCTGCGGAGAGACAAAGGCGGTATGCAAAGCAATGCGGAATGCCTTCGAATTGGTAACCAAAACCAGAGCCGGGCCATGGAGGAGAGGGGCACGGCAGGTGGGCAGGTGGGCGGGCAGGTGGGCGGGCGGCGAGTCGGCGGCTGAGATTTCCTGAAATCAAATCTAGCAAATCAGACCGAAAACCAAACTAAGCCGAACCCAAACTAATGTGTGCGGTTCGTTCTCTGACTCTCTGCCCAAAACTACAAATCTTAAATGCTCTTACCAAAAGTGGGTGGTGTTTGGCCAATATCGGGTGTGGTGCCGCCGGGCGGGGCGGGCTGGGCCGGGGCGGTACTGTAAAGACAGGCGGCGGAGCGTGCCATCAATATGGCAAACGACGACAAACGCAAACTTGGAAACGAGTGAGCGAATCGACCGACGATGGCATTGAACAGAAGGCAGCTAAGATATCTATTCCTCAGCCACAGCCCCAAACACTTGGCCCCTTGGCTTCCTACCCGCCAAACTAACATCCCGCTCTCGGCAAGCGTCATGCTCTAAGATACAGATACACATGTGCACTCGGAGAAAAACTCACATAAATTTAAACCGAGAGAGTCATATAATTTTACCACTTTTGTGTTTTATTGTGTTGAAAATCGAAGCTAATCAGCTTTAAAACTTCAGTGATATATTTTAAATTTATGGGCAATCTATTAGGGGTATTCTTTTTTATTAAACTATACACTGAAGTATATAGTTTTTAAGAAAATCTGTTGAAAATCCAGTTGAAAACTGGATATCCCCAAAAAAGGAACTACATGTTTCCTATTAGTGTTCAAATACCATTTGTATACCCGATTTTCTTAGAAAGTTTCTGTAACATCCACAATATTTTGCAATATCTTTTAGCAAGAAATTTAAAGATATTCAAATTCTTAATGGAAAACCAATCGAGCTGCCACCTTTTGGGTGTGCAATTTCTCGCAGTGGCCGGCCTTGCTCCGCTCTGCTTTCCTGCTCTTCTGCCTTCGGATTTTGTGCTTTTGGCCAGGTCTCTGGCTCAGTTGGCAGCCAGTTGGCTGGGTGTACAATTACCTTAACGCATCGACAATTATACGAATGGTTGGACGGCGCTTCTGCCTCCGCCTCTGCCCCTGCCGCTGCCCCTGCCACTTGGTTGGGTCTTTGGCTCCGGCTTTCGGATCGAGGGAAGTGGCAAGACGATGGGGGAAGAGCCCAGGCACAGTCACAGGCACAGGCCCAGGCCCAGGCCTCGGGGTGGAGCTGCTGCTTTTTTCGACCAGCCCATCAGGTGCGATATGCGATACGCAAGCGACGCGTCGACGGTTGAGACAATTGCGCCACAAAACGGTTGCGACTGGATGCCCAAGAAGATTGCCTTTGGCTCTGCTGCTCTGCTCTGGCTTTTGCCTCTGGGATGCCCTACTCCCGGTCTCCATCCAAGGCAATGCCAAGCCCCAAGAACCTCCGCCCCATGGAGGAAAAAGTAAAAATCAAGAAAATAACGCCCCACACACACATACATATGTATGTGCCATTTGGGCGGTTCGGTGGTTGGACTTCAGCGAACATGTCGCCACTATTGACACCACAAAATCTACAAAGAGACACAGAAAGGTACAAGTCGGGGGTTACCAAATTAATAGGGTTCCATCTAGTGGAAAATGATCATAACTTGGCGTTTAGGTATTTACTCGATGAGTTGACAAAGACACTGCTATGCTTAACCAATCTGTTGAAAACGTTGTAATTTTAAAGTCCCAGCACATTCAGGTTTTGCAAATGTTTTCTTTTCTAAGGCCTAGATGAATTTATTACAATTTCTTTAATACTTCAATGACGGAATATATAAATAAAGTCCCAGTGGTTGCAATCAAATGCGGTTGCCCGGGGATGCGGCAGCGCTGCGGCTTCCCAAAATAAAACCGAAAAACTGATTGAATTGCGCCAGTTACTTGGAGTTGGGTGGGCGGATGGGGGCGTGGCACTGCCGGCGGCATTCATCAGCCTTCCATCCAACCATCCAGACATCCATCCTTCCATCCATATGTGTGCAGATTGGATTAAATTGTATTGAAAACTTTTTGCGCGCCCCCACATCCCAGCGCAAAAAAACAGATAAACTCTAGACATCTCTGTCGCGCCCTCAAAAGGGCCGGGATTGGCCCTCTCTTTCTTCCGAAAGAGTTGGAAGCCAAGGATGCAGGCTCTATTTACTTTTTAATTGGCAAAATTAATGCAATGCAATGAAATGAAGCCCGTCATGCTGATACGCGATATGGGCTATGGGCTATGGGCAATGGGCAATGGGATCGGGGATCGGCATAAGTTTGAGGGGGTTCGACTCCGGATCGGATGGGATTGGGGTTGGGGTTGTTGCTGGATTTTCAGGGGGACGTATGTATAGTACATACATGCCAACGGCACTTTGCAGCACTCGGGCTGTGTTTTTGTAATTCTTAGAAATTCAATTTTCAACTTAAAAACCCGGCAAGTGATTAAGTGAAAAGCAACAACACGAGGCACGGAGCACATGCAAAAACAAAACTCAACTCGGAGGAGAGCAAAAATATCTATTTGGGGAAATCGAAAGATCAAATACTCTTCAGAAAAATATTTGTTTTCGGATTAAAAGATAGTTTTATGGGAATTTTACAAAAGCATTCAGCCATGTAGAATAAAGGTACTCAAAATGTATACAATTTTGCATAGTTCGCCTTCGCAATTTTGGTTTTAATTTGATCTTGAGATTGACTTGGAAGCTTTTGCTTGGGCATAAATATTGCCAATACTAATACTTGACAATTTAGTCAATTTGCAAAATCATAATACCTTTTATGAGGGTAAAAATTAAACAACAAACAAATAAAATATAAAAAACACCGAGCAGGCAAGGAGAGGGCTGACTGAAATGTTGTTGGCGGCGTCGCGGTTTTGATCCACTCGCATAATGATAATGAAGATCATGACGATCTGGGACGACGCTTTGGCTTTGGCTTTTGGCTCTGGTTCGGGCTCGGGCTCGGGCTATGGCTTTGGCATTGGCATTGCCCGCCCGTCTGGCAGTCAGTCAGTCATTCAAGCAAGTCAGTCACACATATTGAAATAATTATTATCTGCATTTCGAGATCGGCGCAGCCAGCAAGCTTCGACTTCGACTTCGACTCCGCAGAGTTCGGCATTTGGCCCCTCGGTCGCGCAGCAAATTGAAGGCCATAAAAAATCAACGCATATTGCACACTGTCAATCCGCATGCACTATATGCACAAAAAATATCTCGTCTCCAAATCGAGGGAGGAAAATTTGGCGGGAATGGCTGCGGAGGAGGCTGCACTGGCGGGAAAGTTAGGGGACAAATTTTGGGGAAGCCTTCGCCTTTCACAAAAAATTCCATTAATTGTCAGGGGCCGGAAATAATTGGGGAAAACTAATTAACAGAGCTATCTAAGTATTACGAAACTCTTAAAGCAACTAAAAACGGAGTAGTAAAAATGTCTCGCCAACAAGATACCATGTATCTATTTTCACCAGGCATTGACACTGAAAAAGACAGTATCATCATTATTTATTGTCCTATATTTATGAAACTTGCCACATTACTAAATATTTACATTTTTAACACTATGCAAACAGAATTATATCTCTTGACTTAAGCATTTCGGAGATATAGACAAGTATGCAGGAGAAAAGACATGGCTGGATCTCTCGGCTGTTGATCTTGGTCAAGAATATATAAACTTGTAGGGTCGGATATGTCTCCTTCTCCCTGTGACTTTTAGTTACAAGGTATACAAATTATAAATTCATGCCACAATCTGACACAAATCCTTATAAAGCTTCTTAAATTTGTGACTAGGCTAATTAAATAAATTAGGCAGTCAATTAGGCAGCCAATTTCAACACCCAAAAACTGTATGCAAAACTAAACTCTTTCCCTTGAATTTAGTGATTTTTGCTGCCCTTAAGTTTTGATCGCAGTGCATCGTCAGAGGCGGGAGAATCGGTTATGGGCACAGCTCATTAGCAGTCCCGAAAAAAACGAAGGACTCCCGCCCCTGCCGCGAAAAAAAGGAAGTGATAATCCTTTGACAAAGGCAGCGCCTGCCCCGCATCGCATTTTCGCCAAACCTGAGAGATTTCGCGCATTTCGAACGGCGCGTGAAGTGAACAAGAAAATCCGTGCAAAAAAAAAAAAGAATTTTCAAATAAAGGCAAAAAGCACCAGAAAGGGCGACGCAACCCCTTGGCCCGCTTTGCCAATTCCCAAAAGAATCGTCTGCCAAGCCAAATGACAACAATCAGCCACCGAGCAGGAGTCTCTTGTAATGCGACGTGTTTGCCTCAATTCGAGCATATGAAAATGGTTTATTTTGCTCGATTAAGTTGCCTTTTGAAATCCGATTCAGACCGGGGGAAAAAAACCAAAGGAAATCAGTGCAAAGGCGGTGGAAAACCTCGGAGCGGCGGGTTATCCCAGGAAGCTGGAAAAGCGCGACAGGAAGCAATAAAAATCGAGGCAAAGGAAGTGTCGGACTCGGGATATTGAAAATCGTTTTGCGCGCACCGGGCATGTCCTTTGAAACGTTGGCGGAAGTTCGATAACAATGGACAAAGGACTCGCAGGATTCGCAGGTTTTTGCAGGATTAAGGTGATAAAAGTGTGGCACTCAATGGGGAAGGGAAAATGGTAATCGCGACAGGTATTGTCGGTATGATTTATGTTTAATATATTTATATATTGAATGGCTAATGTAGTGAATTTATCACTTATATTTCTTACTCAAATATTGATCACCTGCCCCTCGAATCGTTTATTGCGACCTTGGGCTGTCTCCGGTGATTAGATAGCATCTTGCTCTCTAGTTTTCCCGGGGCCATAAAGAGTTGCCGAAAATTTGGTAGCCAGGATAGTTACGAGCGTAACCAGTCGTAAAACTTTCACCGATCGCCCCGATAAACATCAATGGGTGCCCCGGGCATTTCTCAATGGGCGTTGGGAGTGGACGGACAGGTAGCTATTGCTTTACGATCGCCATAAAACCGAAAGGTTTGCCGAATGGCAGGGAAAGGTTTCAATTACGATCCGGAGCGGTGTGGCGCAGAGCGCATCGGGCCAACATGCTCGGATATATATTTAAGCAGATATCTGAACCATCCGATCCCATCCGATCCGATCCGATCCGATCCAATTCGATCCGATCCGCAGTAGCTGCGGCGCCGTAAAACGAACTCTAAACAGAGCCCGAGACCATCATAAATTCGAAACTTTTACGAGTGCGTGCTATTTTTTACGACTTTATTAGATGTCATGGTAAATATGAAACTCCAAGGGCCCTGAAAACAGTTCATGGAAGGGAAAACCAATCGGATAGTTGAGGTATTTTTAATGACAACCTCAAACTTGATAAGCATCAATGTTTGAAGAAAACTAGTAGCTGCCGACCTCAGCGAGTTAATTAAACAGTTAAACAATGAAAAGTTATAAACTGCAATTGAAGGAGATAAAACCGAATGGGTCTCTTGGTATTGAACTCGCGATGATATCCAGGAATATGGCAGTAAATCATAACTGCATCACCCCAAGTCAATTTCCTCCAGCTCCTCCCGAATGGATATATTTTTACATGCGTTTGCCCGCCCACACAAGGATCCTGTCTCCGTGCTTTTGGCTTTTGAATCGCAAAACATCGGGCCAAAACGGCTGAAAAAAAAACTGAAAAATAAAAGAACACAGAAAAGCAGGCAACAAGGCGGCGATGACGCCCCTCTAGGGACAATATTTATAACTTTTGTGGCGCGTCTCAATTCATTTGTCGCTCTGTGCGAGTGTCGGCACTGAGATAAATTCATGGATGAATACTACCAAAATAGTACAAGAATTTGGATTCATTTGAATGCAGATATCTAGATGATATCTGGGTGATTTCTGGTGGATATCTGGATGATACCAGTCTCTTAATACAACATATCCCACATTCTAGTATTTCCTTAAAAAGCATGCGAAATATCGATATACTTGATTAAGCAGGAAATTTACCACTTCTTCATAAAAAATCCATGCCTAATAATCTCTCAATAACCAAATTGTTATTGAAATAAACTTATTGAAATGATCATTTGAAATAAAGTGCATGTTTATGATTTCTTTATTTAGGTCATTTGTTTGCCCGATTTCCAGAACATGGCCATGACCCCTGCAGATGCTACAGCCAGTGAATTGAGGTGCTGCTGCAGCTGTTTCTCTCAGTGTTTTGGCCAGAGTCTGCCGCTTTGCTCGCCGATTTTGCCAGAGTGTCTGCCACCTACGTAAGCGTATAATTCGTTTAGCGTCAAAAGGCAGCCACCAAAGAGGCAACAACAGCCACACAAACTTAATCAGTCACTTTAACACCCAGCAGCCGCCACTTACCCCAAACGAGGGAGATGGCACGCATCGCGGTGGGGCAGATACAGGGGGAGGGGGGCCCGGTGCGTGAGCGTGGGGCACGAGTGCGAGGGAGCGCAGGAGGGGGGGTGTGGTGGTGGCAGCTGCGCGAAGGAGACTGCGTCTGTCATGGTCGATATTGCGTTGACACCAAATTTGCATTAAAATGCAATTGTGAGCGCAGATCTTGCGACGCGTCTCCTGTCTCGTCTCGCATTTTGGATCGGATCGGTTTGGTTTGGTTCGGATTCGGTTCGGATTCGGTTTGCCTTGGCCGAGGGATACACCGAGAAAAATCGTATTCGAAAGAAATAAGGCAGATCACCAGGCTTGGGTCCTTTAAAGTAGACTTCTGCATGGATGTATTCATTTGGAGCATGACAGTTATGTACAGTAGTATAAGTTCTTTAAATACTGCACTTATTCTTTATTAGTGTACAGTATTCTATAGACCAGAAGAAGATGGTACAGCATTTTCAGGGTACTCACTTCGAGTGAGTACAGTATATGGTTGCACTCTTCGTGAGTGAGTACAATATAGTTGGTTGCACACTTCGTGAGTAAGTGCAGTATATTGATGTACTCTCGTTTTTTGTAACAAAGTATATGTGTAACATTATGTTGACATTATGTCAACTGCTCACCAAAACACTGTACAGCGTTGACTACTCCACACCAAAACACTGTACAGTGTTGACTACTCACACCAATTTTGCTGTACAATTATGGAATAATACCCTACTTTAAAGGTCATAGCTTCTTGGATCACATAACTTTTTTAATGGCATTATTTTCCTAAAATAAATTCCAAAATGGGGAACTTTAATGACAAACCATGAAGATTACTTGACACCTTAATCCCCAGAAATGGCAATGATAGGAAATGCCAAACTTTGAAACACCACTGCTAGGATAACAACTAGTTTTCTTTCAGTGCCCTGGCCCTGGCTGTGGGTAATGCATCTTTAGTGTCTATTGAGCAGGACATTAGTCACGTGGCAGGCCGTGGGCAGAGGCTGCCGCAAGAGGGGGCACCAAGGCCCACAGGGAGGGGCCGGCGCACCAAGTGCGACAGACACAACGCCGCGAAATATCAATTAAATTGCGGAAAATAGAAAGTGAATTCTTTTTAGCAGTCAGCAGTACTCCGCTTTGATCTCGCCTGGTTTACGATCTTCGGGGAATATAGCATATATTTATATGTATGTATTTGCATATCTGGCATATACTATGACCAAATCGGTTGGCGAACATGGCTATGTACTCGTACGCACGCTGACTGACTAGCGACACCAATTAAAAATAGTTTTGACACATCGCAAAGTCCCAGCGACAATTTCAGGCAATAAATTAATTACAAAATTGCCAAGAGAAAGGGAAATGCTGTGCAAAGAGAAAGAGGGAAAAGAAAGCCCTGGAGATGAACTGAATTAGCGAATTTGCATTCACAGATTTGCGATTTTATGGCCCCCAAAACCGAGAGCCAATGTGGGCGGGAGTGTGCACTAAAAAAAAGTTAAGTAACACACAAAAAAAGCGTGAACTACAAAACTCAAGAAAAAACTGCCAACTCTTGTGTGGGCGGGCGTCCCTCATCACAGTCCCTCTGACTTCTGTCCCTCGGGTGCTCTTCAGGCAACCTATGGGACCTATGCACAGAGAAAAACGTCTAAGAATTGCATTTGTTTGCCAAAAAAAATACATAATGCTGTCAATAATGCAAGTATTTGACCAAGTATTTGGCCTTGACCTTTTTTCAAAATAGGTATTACTTGTAGACGTTTGAATGCCGTCCAAATTATTGGGCCAGTGCCCTTTCTTGGGCGATAGCCATAGCAGAGGGCAGTCTGCCCCTCTTCCCCCCATTTTCCTCCGGTTTCACCCTTTTTCCTAGTTATTTTTTTATTGTAAGCTGATGATCTGCAGCAGCGGGCTCTTGAGGGTTTTTTTTCTGGAGTGTTTGCTGGCCTGTTGTTGGCAGACAACTCAGCCACTAGGCTTGAAATTTCAAGCTAAACAGCGGCTCAAGCCGGGAAAAGCTCGTGCTTCCTCTTCTGGCAACACAACCCCCCCAACCACTGGAATTTTGTGGAAAAATATGCAATAAACAACCTGCTGCCGCCGCATTCAATTATTCACACATCATCAATGGGGCCCGGGGCCTGGACAAACGAATATAAACAACGGAAAATTATCCGAAATCAGCCCCGGCTCCTTTGCTCACATTTCTTTGTCATCCAGCGACCTTCTGCAGCCTCCCACGGGAGGGTTAAGGGGGTCCCTCCGGCCCCCAGGCCCTCCAGCCCCCAGTTCTGCCTCGAACGTGTCTGCATATTGTTTCGTTCATGTCAAGTTATTGACCCGCGCCGGGCGTTTTGAAATGTTTATGCGTTTTCATGACTGAGATGTGCAATTGATAAATCCCCAACTGGAAATTATGAATATGCAACGTGCTGCGTCCCTGGGAGGATTCCTCAGCTCCAACTCTGAGGAGGCAGGCCCTGGGAGCCAAAATAAATATAAAATAAAATAAGAAACAAAATAAAAGACCCAGTGGAGTCGAGGTACCGCCCGCTGGCAGGAGATCAGCTCAGTAGCCATCACTAGAGACATCTACGTTTATGCGGAAAATTAAGGTAATCTTCAAAATGTGCTTGCAGAAAAATTTAAGGGAGATTTATGAAAGAAACATACTTGGTATTTGTGGGGAAATCAACAGATTAAAAGCTAAAACAGCTAAGTCTAGGGATAAATATTAGGCGTTATACAAATATGGTTCTATAGGAAATTTCTATTAATTCTAGATGATCTAACTAAAAATTCCCTTTTTTTAATACAATTTCGCAGAAGTGATGCCAAGAAAACATTATTGAATAATCTATTCTTTGCTCTATAGTCCCTAAAATGATCTCCCGAATGTTCGCATAAACCCTTGCATTAGCTCATCATCATAAAGCAAACAGTGAGCGCAAAAAAATGTGTCTTGCGTGGTGTGTCAAAGATGGCAACACAAGGAAAACCCAAGAAAACCCCAACTGTGCTCCCCCGAACATTTGCCATTTGTTTTTTATCAGCGACAAGCGATCAATACAGCAGCAATCAATATGGTCAATAAAGTTCGGGCTCCGGCTCCGGCTGCTTTTCGGCGAAGGGGCGGACAAGGGGCAGCGTCAGGCCAGGGGGGCGGGGCAGGGGGTCGCTGGGGCCCGGGTCCCCGGCGAGAAGTTGCGATGGGTAAACAAACAAGGCGACGTGATGTACACCAGTGAAACCCAAGAAGCCAGCATCGCGCACTGAGTGTGCATATGGAAATGGTCGAAAATGAGGTGGGGTCTGGGCGGGGGAGGGAGGGTGACAAAAGGGGGCGGGGCAGAGGGAACAGCGGGTCTTCTGGGACATCGGGCGTCCCGTCACCGGCTCTTGTTGTCACTGTTGTTGTCGCTTGATCGCAAATTTGCCATGGCAAGCCTGACAACTTGCAACCCAGGCATCCCAAAGTTACAGAGGGGAAAAAACTTGATAATTATTTAACAAATTCTATACAGAATTATGCAAATGACTTTCAAGAAACCAACAGGTTGATTGTGACTTTTGCATAATTGATAATTGAATACAATAAACAAACAATTGTTTACTATGAACCACTTTTCCTGGCTGGTCGTTACGCGAAACAACAGGTACTCCTATTGCACTTTTCAGAAGCAAATAGGAACTCCTATTGCACTTTTCAAAGCTAAGGCAAATGAGCTGTTTTCCAGGCAGGTTTGTATATGATATGTCTAATTTCTTGTATATGATATGTCTAATTGCCTGTCAATACACATTTTTTACAAATTTTTTGTCAAGTGCAACAAATAAAATCAAGAGAGCTAAAGAATCAGGAAAGCAAGGTAGCAGCAGCCGCCACCTTAAAATAATGTTACAAAACTTTTTTGGCATGTAGCCAAGTACGGCCCTGTAACCAATTCGAAGCAACGCCATGATCCTCGATCCTCGATCCTCCCCAAAGCTCCCTCGGCCCCCGAAAAGACCCCATTCTCGGCGACAACAAATTGGAGATCACGGTTTTCTTGTACTACATGCAAATTCATTGCTACTGTTGCTCCCTGCAATCGCCAGCCCCAACTTCTGTGTGGATTTCAACGGATCTCGCCCGGCTACCGGGCTATCGTTTCCATAACCATAAAGCTAAAGCCAAAGCCAGGCTGGTGCTGGTGCTGGTGCTGCAGCTGGAGCTGGAGCTGCAGATGGAGCTTGAACTGAGGCCCCAGAGTAAGGTAGCAGCCGGAAGAGCAGCGAGTTAAATAAACAATCCCAAAACAACATCAAGTTGCTCGAGGACCGAACTCAACTCCAAGTCATTCACAAAAGATGTTGGTTGCGGTGGCGGAGCTGCTGAGGAATTAATGCGCTGCCACCTAGATTTTCGGCTTTTTTGGTTTGCCCAGTTTGCAATTTAATAATTTTAAGCAATCAAGACATAGAGCAAAGCATATTCAAGTTGATGTTCTTAAAGGTAAGTTCAAGGGATTAAATCAAAAGTTTTCTTACCTTGAGAGCGTTGGGAAATGCCAATGAATCTGTAATTAAAAATGCAAGAGTTATTTATTATATATTCACTATGCAATAGCTGCAGCTTCATCTGTTTGCTTTCAAAGGGGAAGTGTAAATTTTTAAAAATATATATAAGTTTTTGCCCTGAAATCCATGTACCCTTCAAACCCAGTGCAGTTCCCTTTTAAACATTATGCTAAGTAGGTAAAACTGTTTGATCGGACTGTTCAACTATCGAGTATTCGTCGCCTTTTTGGCCAGGACAGGCGGCAGAAGGACAGGAAATCGTAGACGCCGAAAACCGAATTAAAACCTGCCCTGGCTCCCAGCCCGCTCGCCCTTTGGGGCCAAAGCACGTGGCGTCCTCTCTGGTTACAGGACCTCGAATTGGAATCAGAGGAGTCTGACAAGCGCTTGTGGCGCCATCGTACGAGTACATATTGAAATATATACGAGAAACATCTTGAATCTAGATGGCATTTCTAACACTTCCAGCGCCGAATGGAATCACGAAATTGCGACAATCGATTCGCGGAATTCTCGTCTAGAAGATCGAATTTCAGTGGCGCGTCTAGCAGGCACCTACCCAGGCTGTGTGTGCTTTTTTATGAGTTCTTATATAATAGATCAACGACGGCACTTGCACTTGCACTTGCACTCGGTTTTCCCACTCGCGTTTTAAGTTTGCAACTTCACCAACCGATCCGAACCCATGCCGGATGGGGACTGAAATTAATTTGCTTAATTTTCCACCCACCATGGGTTCGGTAAACGATAGCTCATCGATATCGATATTGCGTCCAGAGATCGTGAATGGGGCGAACACGAACCAGGGACACCTCCGTTTCATTGGAGCTGGAGCTAGTAGTTTCATAAATGGAACAAATGATAAGGCGCTTACCACACCTTCAATTTGAATATGCGTGAATCTTTTTAATTATTTTAATAATTATTAGTTGCCTTTAGGTAGCTGAAAAATTTAAATGTTGATATTTAGCCCAGATTTTTGCACATGGGCTGTATTATATTTAATCTAATGAAAACCTTAAAATCAACTTCAAGCTACCCTGACTGGGACAGCTATCTTGAACATTTTTATACCATATACCTTAGGGGACAAAAGGTATGTTCAATTTGGGTAAATGTATGTAAGAGGGAGGATGAAGCGAATAAGATATACATGTACATTCTTCATCAGCATCAACAGCCGAGTAGATCCAGTCATATCCTTCTGTCCGTCCGTATGTAAAACACGTCGTTCTTCGATATGGTAAGAGCTAGAGACGTAATTCTTTTTGCTTTAGGTAATACTATATAACGTGTACGCAGATCGAGATTATTTCAAATTTTCGCCACACCCCTTACCGCCTACGCAATATGCATAAACTGCATTTTCGTCAACATATGTGACAATATCTCCGAGATGGTGGTAGCTAAAGGTATAATTTCTTTTTGCTTGCAACTAAAAATTGTAATATCAAGTTTTACAAAGATCGGAACATAAACAATGAAGATTTCAATGCTGGATGATGTTGCTTAAATTTCTGCTTTGACTTCTGTTATTGTCATTTGAAGTTAAATCATTTAAACGGAAAAACTAATTGATAATCAGAATAGGTGCATGGTATCTCGTTGTCGACTACAGATTTTCATTATGTTTACAAATACCTTCATCAAACAATTTACAATTGAATTTTTGCAAAAAGCCCCGCAATCTGCAAAATGTGATGATTTTGTTGCCAAATGTTAAATGCCAGCCCAGCCTTGGGGGGGCTTTGTTTAAAAATGAAGCCATCGAACACGTCTGGCCCCGAATGGTAAAAAAAATGATTACCCAACAAGTGGATCAATTAACCCTTTTGCTCAACTATTAATTAGCAGCTCCTGGTTCTCCGAAGCCCAAACAATTCGCCTGCTAGGGGGGGGTCACCTTTTTCCGAGCCGGAATGGGTCAAACCTTTGTTACCTTTTCGGTGAGCTCGCCGCCGATTTGCATGCGGTTGGCCATAAATTGCCGTTTGTTGTTTACACTCTCCGGAAACGCAACCCGAGAAATTTGTAACAAACAAAAAATAAATGGGAAAGGAAAAAACAGAGGCACTGTCAGAGTCAGTGGCAGAGGCCCCCCAAAAACACAGAAACCGAAGCAGAGTAAAGTCGAGAAAACAATCCAAACATTTCCTGCCTCAAAACCATCTCAGGTAGCGCTCCCGTGAGATTGGCCTTAAAAATTATTTATATTTTTTTGTTAGAAAATCAAACAATTAACCTCGAACTTGCGCTGGCCCGCTCGGCGCGCTTACAACATGTTTGAGACATAAAAATTTCCAATTAATTTTTTCTCCGCCCTGTGTGTGTTGTTTTTTTTTCGGCTTTTAGTGGCCAAGCGAGCAACTTCCATGGAACGGGCCGAAAATGGTAAAAATTGTCACAGCCGCCGTTTACAAATAATTTCTGTGGCTGCTGCTCGTTTATTTTTTTCGGCTCTTTGGGGGTTTTCAATGGAAACGAAACACATAAAACATGGCCAAACAAGACCGGCCAACTGACGGAATGATGGAATGACAGTCGAAGCGACCGGAATGCCATAAAAACCAGGCCCAAAACAAGACCAACAAATCCAAAATAAATATATAAGTATATGGAAAAAACAAAAAAAGCCGAAAAAGCCACTCGAACGGGAGCAATTAAAACTTTTGCTCCGATCGACCCTTTTTGACCCCCCACAAAAAAATAAATAATATATGATATACATTTTTTTCGGGTTTGCTTTAAGATGCAGGCTTCTTAAATTTACATTAATTTTTTGTGCAAATACCCAAGACTCGGACCCAATCATTTCCAATTGATTTTCATTAGAAACCCTCTGGAAAATTAACCCAGAAGCAGTGTGTGCCATGTGTCGTGTTGACAAAAGTTCATTAGGCACGCCTCAGTGGGTTAAGCAATGGCTGTGGACATCCGGTGCACAGCGCCTGCTGGGCTTTATTGCTAATAAATATCGGATCATAAATTCATAATTAATACCGATATACCATGAAGATTCCCCTAAAAAAATAATCAAAAGGAACTCCCACCCAAAAGTCTAGACTTTAGCGTTAAATGCTTCCATTTCAGGAGATGATGGCCTAATGTGTAAATGTAATTTAAGCAAATATTTTAATTGTTTTCGGTCTGAGCATTTCATGGCCATTGTCATTGCCATTGCCATTGCCATTGCCATTGTCACTGTCGGGGTACATTTTCATTTTCATTTTCAGCACCTGCAAGGACTTTTCCACATGTGAGAAGCGGGACTCCTTTTGCGGGACAATCTTGGCAATGGGCATGATAAAATTTTATCGCTCGGAAATTTTTCAATTTCCAAATGAAACGACTATGGATATGGAAATGAAAATTTGGTCAACAAAAAAAGTATGCACATATATACTCGTACATATATATTTTCTATGGGAATCAAAAATCCTCACTCCCTCGAGCCCACAAAAAATAACCAGATGACGTGCCTCTTATTAAGGCCAACAACCCGCAACAAAACGGGGCATGTCGAAGCCCTCAATCTTGAAAAGTTTTCTACACTCCTCGCACCCGCTCCGGTTGGTTGTAAAAAGGACATGTTCCACTTGAAAATAACAATTTCATTCAATTTTTGATCATTTGCTACCAGAAATGGCAAATCAAAAAGCCATAAAACCCGACAAACGACCAAACCAAAAAAAAACAACAAAAAACCAAAAGTAAAACCCGAAAACCGAAAAACGGAAAAGGACAAGGCGGCGGGCGAGTGTCCTGTTTGTCGTCCTTTCGTCCTGCCGTGTGCCGTGTGTCCTGAGAGCGCTCCTTGAGCGGTTTGTGGGGGCGGGTTTTCACTTTCGACTTTTCACACCCTTACCAAAGGATGTGCTCTCCATTGACAGCAATTGCTTCCTATTCTCATAATACTAATTTATAACATTATTAATTTAATAATAGAAATAATGGTAAACATACATACATTTTTTTTTTTTAGCAAAACAACAAATTTCAAATTTTGTATTTCATCTTTAAAATGTATAACTTCCATTTAAATTTATATATTACTTGAATAACAAAAATTATTCGCTCAATTTTCAAAAATTCGTTAGGGAATTTGAAGAGTCGTTGTTTTGACCAAATTTTCATTTTCTTACCGTTTTTTTTTTTTGGTTTTCTGAGGACCAAGGGACTGGGGGTTGAGGGTCGTCGGGTCGCCGCTCGTTTGGTTTTAAAATTGAAACGATACACACACCAGTCGGTCCACTTGCATGTGATTGAGTGTTCCTTGCCCCGCTTTGGCCTCGATTTTCCCGCTTTCCCGGCTTTCCTTTTTTTTCTGGTTCCTTTGGGCGATGGCCACGCAAATCCTGCACGCAAAATTTATGTTGCATAAAATTTTTCAATGAATTTTATACCAGGAATTTGACTTGGTTTCTTTTCCGCTCGCCCGCTCGCCCGCTGGCCTGCTGGCCCGCTGTCTCCTCAAATTTTGGAAACGACTTTCGTGCACTGCACGTGGCATATGGAGCGTAAAGCATCCGGATTTAGTCCACCCCCCAAAGGATTGCCCGCCGGAATACGGGTCTATCCCGTACATGTGCATGTCCTTGAAGTCACCAGACCAACCCCCAGGAATTTAGAGTTTGGAATTCAGAATTTAGAGCTCAAACGTATCGAATTGGCGAGTGGAAGAGGTCAGTTGGGGGGATAAATCGAAGGCCCGCCCAAGCTGGGGGAGTGAGAATCTATTTTAAAGTTTGTCACCCAGGGAGCACTTAATTGGTAACCAGAAAATGACATCAAATTGAACGAATAATGTATTTTATTTATAAGCTCCATGGTTTCTCTTTTAATCATTTTTGGAGTGCATTTTCTTGCCGAAAGGACATAGCGACCTTTGCAACAGTTTTATCCTGGCCCCCTAGGCTCTTGTTATTCCTGTTGTTGGCCTGTCTTCTGTTGGCCAGAAGGTGTGAACACCAACAGCATCATTCTAAATTTAGAGCCAACAACCACGGAGCAGCAGGTCGAACACAAAAGGTGCATCGCGCATCCAGCAGCGGATAAATCAAAATTTGTTGCAGCAGAAGAACCAGCGGACCACCAGCGTCAAGTAAACAAGCCCAAGACCGCAGAGATCTGAGCGAGGGGTAGCCCATATAAATATATATGGGATATATGTAATGTTTTATCTAAGGGAGGGGGGTAGGGGCTAGGTAGCCAGATCGATTTCCGAGCCCGTAACTCATTTGCTGACTAAATACAAGTCAGATCGAAGGGCCCATCGATGGCAAATCGATTTCCCCGAGATTTCTCACTAATTTGTTTTGTGTTTTACACTGCGCGAATGGGATATACCAAAAATATTAGCAAAGAGTTCGTCTTTTAATGTGTCTGTTAAATTGTTTCCAGTATAATTTCCCCGCATAAACAACGCGCACAGGTAAAGGATGCTCATTAGAAAGGAGAATTTTCCGGGTCCCGGGAAAGTGAAAGTGCCGCTCGAAGGAGAGTCCAGAAGGCAGAAGGAGAGCCGAGGGCCATCAATATATATTAGAGGTCAGGGAGCCGAGGAGGCGAAAAGAAAAGGTCAGAGGGGAAAATCACAGGGAGCGAGCAGTGGCAACACACACATTTTTTGACTTATTACAGGCGATTTGTCAGCATCGGACATGGCCTATCTCCATCCATCTCTGGTGCGTCTATTCGAAATTCTGTGAAACCAGTCAGAAGAACTCGGCAGAAGAATTCTCCGGCAAACCGATAATAAGTTTCCGCTGCCGGGAGACGTGATCCCCACATTCGAATATCCATCCAACCAAGAGATAAATCTCTGCGCCTGATCTTTCACATGCGCATATGAAATGTATCGTTTGTCATTCGAAATGCGATTTGGGTCTTAGAATCGGTTTCGGTTTTGGTTCGTGATCGCCAGGCAGAGGCAATAAAGCGATCGTGAACAAGCAATTAGCTTGGTAATGTCCGTAAATCAATCAGAAATCTGCAATCTACACACATCTCGTCGATCGAGCAAAGTTTTGTTTGGATCTTTGAGTCATTGACAAGGTCAGCGGGAATAAATGATCTTGTCAGCGGGTTTGAGATCCCAGTTTTGGGACTGATTCATCGAAATGGTAAGGAAAATGCGAGGGATGATGAGTTTGTTTCTTTAGTCATTTAATTTGGCATTTTGCATTTTCATTTTGCCAAGACTCATCATCGGTTTCGCGCTGCACTTCATTTACGGAGATCTGTAATCTTTCTGCTTTTACGGCGGCAATGATAACGATAATGATGATTACCCGCATTTGTTGTTCCCCGGACTCCCTTTGATTGTTGCTTTCTCCTGCCGCTTACTCATTTTATTGCCCTGGCCAAATAAACAAATTACTTGTTTGATTTCTTTTGAACGAGCCCCGAATATTTACCACAGCCTCAATAAATTCTGCAGCGCTGCAGCAAAGCGCCCAAATACCAGGCAAAGAAAAGACAGAGGCCGGCATCGTTTATTGAAACGTTGCCCGGCTTGTTTAGACAACAATTTTCATTGTTGACTTTACTTGTTATGTTAATGAGAGGGCCGACGCACCGACGACACTCAGGGCGTTCAGGGCGGTTCGGAAAAGCGGGAAAGCGGGCAAGTGGGAGGCAAACCTTGAAGGGGGGCAAGTCCGCCGATATTCAGATACCCAGATACTCAGATATCCAGATATGGGCTGCCTGCCAGACGCGTGGCCATGCGCCTGTTGACATTTCGTTTGACATTATTGACACACGAGTCAAACCAGAGTGACTTTGCACCAAAAAAAATACATATGTAATCACGGATCACTTGAAGAACAAATAATAGAGCTTACGAGCATAACCAACTAAATACAATAAAAAGTGATTTAGAATATCTGAATAGCACAAGATAAAGAAATGGAGTAGGATAACGATAAACTTTCACGTTTTGGTTTACAGAAAGTTGTCTTTTTGATATAATAAAGATAGATCTGTTGGAGAAGTGTTTGTATATACACATAGCTCACATATTTCATATTTATTCTTGCTCTAAATCGTCTCTAATAATCATTTTGAATAATCTTTAGTTAGAACAATGTTAATTAATTTTTTTCGGTGCACTTAAAGGGGAGTTGGGGGCGTGTCCAAGTTCCCCAACAGAGAGCTTTTGTGGCGTTGCCAATTAGCCAAACGAGGGCCAATTCATATTCACGCGAAATCTTCGAGCACTGGGCCGGGAATAAAGATCGGAGATCTGAGATCGGGGATCGGGCCAGGGCGGCCCTATCAAGATATTCAATAAGTTTATGACGCCGAACAAAGTGAAACAACAAAATATAATTATAAAAGACGGCCTGCCGCCGTTGGATCGCTGGATCGGTGGATTGGACTTATCTGCAATTTGGCGATCGTAACAGTTTTGACAAATCACACACGCATGCGGCGGTCATTGTAAAAAAGGTGACTGCCTCACAAAAAATCAAAATAAAAATCCGAGAATAAAAGGTAGTCCCCGGAATCGGTGAAATCCAAGGGGAGAGGAGCCGAGAGGGGGCAACCGTATCGCTTGTCGGCGGGCTTTGAGCTTTATTTTGATTTCAATCTAAAACACACAAATCGTTCATTCTTCTTCAGTCTTCCGACGCTTCTTGAAGCGATCTCAACTCATCGCACAGTGGGTTCCTTCGCGTTTTTGGCGCACAAAAATCAAGGGTTAATTCAGGAGAAGCCCTGGCCCTGGCCACCTCCTCCTCCCCGCCTGAATGACATTTTTACGATGCTGACGCGCGTTCCTCAACACGAGACGTCGACTCGCGGATGGAGATGTGATTTGCATGCTTAAGCAGCCGCCTCGGCAGCCAAGCCGGTTATGGCTCCTTTTTTCGCTGAGTGGGGGCAGAGTGGCAAGGAGTGGCCAAATGAGCCGGCGGCCAAGATATAAGGCTCTCAGCCGATCCGATCTGATCGGATCCAGGCCGATTGGAACGCATCCCAGCCTCAAAAAGCATTCATTTAAAATCAAAAGCGTACTCTCTGTGTTATTGGTATTTTAAATGCAAGTAATTAATATAACCCTAAAAGACAATGGTTTAATTGAGGATATTTAGGAACTTAGAGATCATCTGCGGTAAATCTTAAAATATAAGACCATAGATATACAAGCTCTGCATTTGAGTGTAATTTTAACAATTTAATGTCTTTGCGATTCTGCTTACTACTTTGACTTTGGGCAAAAAGTAATGTTTAATATCGGGGGCTTAAAATTTTAAGCTAATTCTTTTTTTCTTAAGTTGGTAAGACTTCTGGGTTGTGTTTTAACCATACCTTTCCTTACTTTTTACCTCTACTTTCAATTGAAAGATCATCTTCATTTGAATAACTAGTACCATATTATATACTTGTAGTACAGCCAAGACCCTGTCAAATATCGAATGCAAAGTGCTATAAATTATAAAAATCTTTTATAAAAACCCAAATGGAAGGCCCCCACTGCTTGGGCCCATTAATGACGGATGCAAATCGGCGATCCGCGGTGATGATCCGAACCGATCCCACGTAGCGACCGCGGGCGCTGACAATTGATTTGTCATCACAATTGGACGTGGCCAGGGATCTCGGCCAGAGATTTGCCATAGTCGAATCAATCATTGCGATGAATCCGATGAGTCCACCTTGGGTTTGGGTTCGGGGCCCAAGCTTTGCATTTGGCTCTGACTCTGGGGCTCGGGGTTAGGGCAAATCAAATCGCGCGGGCAAAGCAAATAAGAGAGTCCCACCGATCGTGTCACGTACGTGGAATTGGGTTGCCTTCAACCTCGGACGAGCGGTCGGTCGGCCGGTCGGTCGGTCGCTTTGGCCAAGTGAGGTGCCGTCGAAGCCGTTTACTGGAACAAATTTCGTTAATTTTTATTGTGATTTCCTAGAACCGAACGACAGTCAAAGTCTTTGGCCTGGTAAATCACGACGACCAAAAAGTGTCGGCGGACACGCGCCTCTAAAAGCCAAAAGCAAGCCAGCCAGCGAGCGTTCCAATCGAATCGAAATGCAAATTATGCAACGCCGTCAAATGAGCTCTGGACAGGGAATGGCGAGGGGGCAGGACGGTGTACCAAACACTCCGCACTCTGCACTTAATTTTTAACGACGCCAGATTTGTGCATTCAGGCGCTACAAATTGTTTATTGTGGGGGGCAAGTATTCTGTATTCGGCGCATTCGGCATTCTTTATTTTTTAGGAGAGCAACGACAAGTCCGAGGGTTTCCATCACCAAATCGAATTCGCTGTGGTCAGTCCTTGGCTTTGTCGTTGTCTTTTATCTTCGCCAGACTTTGTATATACACAATACTTGTGTTTTTCCCCCGGCAAGATGAGACATTCAATCATGGGTCGGCATGGTGACAGTTTATTTTTGTAACTTTGATGTTTAATCAATTCTATTGAAGTTGCTATTTTGAACTTGAGACACAGAAATTACAATTCAATCAGCCAACACAGGGCGAAAAACAGGGTAGAGATGGTAATATTTAGCATTAAAACTGGCAAAATAATTTATAACGAAAAAGGTTTAGTGGGTGACATATTCCTTTGAAAACGACCCTTTGCTTTATCCTTCTTTATTCACCGAAACGGAAGTGAAACCTCGGAAGGGGACGAGGCTTCCGTTCCCCCTAATTTTTGTCCCCTTAATCCTTTTGGACCAGACCAAAAGCATCCCATTCAATTAGTCGAAATGAATTGAGTTATCGGCTAATAGGGCACTGCCCGGCGGACACGTTGCCATCATTAATAATGCTCAAAGTGCCGGGGTGATGTGAGGCCGACCGCCGTTGCCACCGATTCCCACTCACCCACCCATCCATGGGGGTCCCATTCCGGCGTAGCCGATCGCCGTGGATTGAACAGATCAATTACCCGCCAACTGCTTGGCTCCTTGCCATCCATCCCGAGTCTTTCTGCTCCTCTGCCCAATTGCTTTTCTGCAGCCACTGATTCCCTGCTCCGATGGAGCGATGCTGCCGAAGCACTGAAAAATAAGTATAACAATTATTTTAAACAGAATTTAGGTACCCAAAACAATTAGCTAGAGGTAGGGGTGAGGATTCATTCGGGCTTTTAAGCCTTTATTGTTTTATCTAAAAATGTATTACAAGTTGGGGGACTTGTTTCTAATCACCAAGCAAACAGCAATCCAAAATCCTAATATGCTCGTGTCTTACCAATAAACACCCTTTTCCGAACGCGCAAAAGCAAGCCATCCATCATCCCAGACTTATGAACCACCCCACTCTTTTCTCGCCGTGTGAGGGGCGCATAATCAGGAAGATATAATTTGATGTGTGCCCCAGTGCTTGGGCCTCCTGTTGGCCAGATTTTTTCCTCATTCCCTCTTTCTTTTTGGGATAAATCACGCAAGGGCCAAGATGTATCGGATCGGTTCGGTCGCTACATGGGCAGGCAGCACGCCAGCAATAATCTATCACCTGTCAGCACCTGTCATTCAAGCGACGCAGTTGCGATTGGCAGCCCTGCTCTGGAAATCGTATTGGGCATCCGCATCGGAATCGGATTCGGATTCGGAAGAGGCACGTTGTAGCAGTCTGTAGCAACAGAGATCGCCTCGAGTGTCAGTTTGACATCATTAATCATGCGATTAGTTAAGTGGGTGTTTGCTCGCTCCTCACACGACTCGGCGCGGCTCGGCTCGGCTGCCTCTGAAATCAGTTCCGAGCTGTTTAATTTGACACCCGAACGCATGATTGCATTTTCAATTTGACAGCGACAACTTCTAGATCCCCATCGATGGCGGAAGTACGAGTATTTGGCGGATGTCTGCCCGGGGGGCTGCTGTCAAAATAATCACACGTACAATTAGCATGACGACATGGCCATCAATTTGTTTGGCTCATAGAACGGCTGGACCAGTGCCAGGTATTTTTGAATTGATTGGTTTGTGAAATACGATTTTGAGCACATCGTCCGCAGGAATGCTACCCACTTGTTTTTAGCTATATTCTCCTTTTTGCCACATTGTACTCGAAAGGTACCACTCAACCCCGGTTGACCCCCATCAATCGGCACCTCCTCAACTCCCTGGAAAGTCACACTCAGACAGCATTCGGTGGCTGGGTGCCCATCAATTTTGCGCATCATCATCGGCATCAGCGGGCGCGTCTAACGCGTGGACCACCAGCCAAGCTCCAGCAACACCTACGACGACACCTCCTAGACCATCGAGGCATTGCAGCAGCACTGCAACGCCAAAAGCACCGGAGCACCAAAGCAAGAAGCACGCCAGCACGCCAGCAGAGGAGCATTCAAGCAGGGAGATGCACTTGAAAATGCAAAATCAATTCCACAATATATTATATTAAAATAATGTGGATTCCAAATATAAACATCCTAAGCTTAGATGAAGTTAGGTATGATATACTACATGTTTCTTATATTGTTAATTTATAGCGTGAGAAACTTGACCACCCTCTCTTTTTCGTCAGTGCATGGCAGCATCGAAGCCAGCGGGTTGAGCGAGTATCAAGTGTGTAATTAATGTTTTATTAATACAAGCGACAAGCGATCGCTGCCTGGGACTTCTTGGGACTCCTTCATGGGCCCTCCGCTGCGAGTCAGCAGGGTTCTCCACACCTTGCTCCTCCTTGCTGAATCCACCATCCCATCCAACACCCAGCGTCCTGCCTCCCCTCATCCAATCCCTCATCCAATTCATCCTGCACCACCTGTCCGGCCCTGTCCCCCGATGAACAAGATGAACAGCAGTCGAATTGCAATCGATGCGGAGTGAGGCAACCGAACCGGGCCAAGATTCATATGCACAATGCCATAAAATATGTGGCTACGCCGGCTCAGGGTCCCGAATGCTCTTTTGCATGCCAGCCAAGCAGCCGAGGAGCCAAACAGCCGGGCAGCCAGCATGCCTGTTGGGATAGCGGCTTCAGTTTCCTGCGCTTAAATGAATTACCAGATTAATGGACGGCATAAATCACATTATCGCTTCGCTTGTGGACCAACTGGATGCGGTCGCATTTAGAAGCTGCTCATCATGCGACCGGATCGCTGGCCGGGCGGCCTTTGTGGGCGGCCCCACTGTCCACTGACTCCTCTCTTCCCCGAATCTGATTCTCCCCGGCCATGTCCCCGTCCATGTCCGTGTCCGTGTCCGTGTCCATGCCCGTGTCCGTTGTGTCCGCGGACGGTTAATGATGCTGCCAAGTGCGTTGGGAGCAAGGAGAATTTATTGAACCATTGCCTAAAAGTCCATTCAGCCGACACCAGCCGAAAGCCAAAATCTTTGGCACTCGCCAAAAAATTGGGTTTTCAAATATTGCTTTCATATCATTCATGGAAACCTTTATAAATTTGTGCATTAGGGGTTTAAATTATCGTTTTGTCACGTACGTTCTGTCGGTAATATTATTTCTATGAATAAATATTAAATGGATACAAATATGTGTGACGGAAGGCCTCAAAATAAGCATATTGTATAGTAGACTGGCATGACAGATCTGTACAGTAGTGTAGTGTTCTTAAGAATACTGCACTCATTCTTTATTGCACCTATAGGCCGGAAGAGAATGGCACAACAAATATACTGTGATGAAAAAAAAGTGTGTGCAACCTAGAATGTGTGATTCATTTGTCGTTTTGAAAGCATTCATGCAGAAGCCTATTGTATACCTCTTAACAATACTACTAGTATCAGGGAGTTTTGTTTTGGTTAATTAATTTTTAATAGTGATTACGACACGTATTCTTTATTATATCTAGAAAATTTGTTGTGCCTAATTTTTGACAAGCAAGCCCCTAATTTTTCTCCGTGCCGCCAACTGCCTACTGATGCATGATTCACTCAATAAAAAATAAATGCCAAGATCGCCCTGAAAACGGAACGAGAAGGCAGCGAGGAAAGGGGGCGACCAGGACTGTGATCGGTACAAAGACAAATCACACCTTCTGCATTTGTTGAACAAAATAAATCTCGTAATGAGTTACGATAAGACGACGATTTCGACAGCTAAACAAATCACCTGCAATTGATCTTGTGTATGCAAATCGCAGAGCGGAGCCAAGAGGAATGCCTGCGATTTGGAATACTGGAGCACCTCGGCACCTCAACGAACAAAAAAACCAGTAAAAATATATCGAGGAGAGAAAAAAAGGGAACCTGGAACGGGTTTGTGGTGTGTGCAGTGTGCAGTGTGCAGTGTGGTGTGGACAATCAACAACACAAACATGACATTTATTGACTGCTTGGCTGGAAAGTATAAATTACAAATGAGTGAGAGGCCCAGGAAGAGCCCGGGCATCGGATCGAATGCGTTCGAATGGCATTGGATCGGTACGGATCGGATCGGTTTTTGGGATGCGACGGTGTCACACAGCAGGACATTGGCCCAGTGCACGCGCCGAACGCATAACTCACTTTCGCCTCAACAATTCATCCATAGAGCCGGACTGCCTTCCAGGTTGCAAGCTGCAGGTTCCAGGTTACAGACCAACCGCCGCGCAATGAGCTGGGATTACTCGGCCTTTACATACGATTTCCCGGTAGGCAGGCAAGCCGGATGGCTGGTTTGCCGGCAGGCAGGCAGGGAATATATATTGCGATAATGATCATGACAGCCTATATAGTCGCTCGAACGCTGCCAAATGACATTTGTCTCGTCTCCGGAGAGGACCGCTTGCTGTGAGCTTTTTATGCTTGGGCAAAATCAAAACCAGTGGCTAAATTGCAATAATAAGCCACCTTTATAAATCGCCTCGGTCACTATTTGTCTATTGCCCTAGCAGACGGGTAAAAAAAAAGGCCCGAGCTCTTCTCCTGTGTCTGGTGCCTTGTGGGTGGGGATTCGGACGCATTGGTTCTTCTCCTCCGGTTTGGGTTTGCGTTTGGATTTGGATTCGGATTCTTTGCCAGAAACGCCCTCAGTAGGTGGGCGACTACTGATGGCCACTCACTGATCGGAACGGTCAGTTTTGCAATCAAAACGGTGGCAGGTTCCCTAGGAGCCCAAAAAAGGGCTCATCAAATTGCTGAGACTTAAGAAATTTTGGGGATATAGGGGGATACATGTGGGAACAAAAAACCTTGCAAGATGTATTGAAAGTTGGAAGGGAATTACTTGTATCCCTTACTATTAAACTAGTGATATTTTTAATTTAATTACATCTTTGAAGAAAGAAGAAACTTAAAAATTATGAGAATAATATCTGGAATGTTTTATTGTTTCATTCTCAAGTTCTAATGTTTCCTTGGCAGCGGTTTAAAATCTATAATTTTCTGGTGCAATTGTAAACCGCAGGGTCATCCCCGATATTGTTGGAACCGCTCCTGTCTGCTGGGCCGGCAGGACTGGCAGCTCGAACTATAAATTTTTGACAGTTGCAAAAAATTGCCATTCATTGTGACCCCTATTGTGTTGCCGCGCCACCAAGCTATCGCAGAGGCTTGCCGCGATCGTAGTCCTAGGACCCTGCAATGCCTTCTGTGGTAACACGAGCCAGAAGCCACCTCCGACAAGCCCGGGGCCTCACATTTTTAATGGCACTTTTGGTGGCCAACGACGACTGGGGCCATTCTTTGTAATGGTGACGGTGTCGTGGGCCTCTTGTTGTTCAATAGAATTGTTTGCCGGGAATTATGCTTTATTGATGATGATAATGATGTCCTTGGTGGCTCCTTCTCCTGCTCCTGCTCCTGCAGCCCACACCGTTGCGATCAGTGGAATATAAGCCTGAAAAATTCCCGGAATGCCGACGAGCTTAGGCCTCTGGCTGGCACTCTTTGTGTCTTTCTGCGTTTTCTGGTAATAAAAATACCATAAGTCAATATCAGGCCAAGGAGTACGGAGATGGGGCAATAAGAAAAGAGCCGGGCACGGGGCTTTGCTTAATGAGTGCCACGATGGGTACTGTATTGTCTCCGGGGTCAAGACAGAGCTGCACTGCAGCTGCCCATGCACTGAGATACAATTTGAGATACGAATTTGTTAGCTAAAAATTATACAAATATTACAGAATATAACCATTGATACCGAGCCGAAAGCCTTAGCTGCTCAGACTCTTATCCCTAAGTTAGCTCTTAGTTTTATACTTTTTGTTAGCTTTATAAATAATAAATAATCATTAATACAATCGACGAGTATTTTCCAATCTCTGAGGGATTGTTTCGTATAATCTCTAAAACAGCTTTAATTGATAGCTCTCGCACCAGGCTTGGTATATTATACCCCCAAACAGCAAACGCTATTTCTTGTTAAATCCCTGAAAATATAGTACATTAATACATATTTTAATCATTTTCTTGCAGTGCTGAGGAAACGATAATGTGCCAATGCGGACACTTCAGTTTGATATCATCAATTAATGCAAAGATCTGCTGCGAGGGCGCTGTGATCGACGCATGAATTATGTTTGCTCAGCAGTTAGTTTTAATTGAAAGTGACATTTCAATAAATTGCACTCCGAATGGAAATGAAAATACGAATATGAATATGGGCTTGGGCATGGGTAGGGGCTGGGGTAAGGCTCCGAGTATCTCATCTGCTCGATCATTAATGCCAATGATGATCGTTCCACTCCGCTTGGTGTTAATATGATCAACAGCATCTCCTCATCAGCATCTCCGCGACTTGACTTTTTGTTTCTACGATTTTGTTTTTCATTTGTTTGGTTTTTTTCCCCCCGCTCGGGTTGTGTTGTTTTTTGTGTGTCTTACACTCGTATGCTGCGTTTTTTTATAATTTTTTGTGATCGTGTGGCAAAAGGGCGTGTGAATGCTTCAATTCAATTGAGCGGAGATAACCGGCTCGGACTTGGGCGGAGAAATTTAACTTAATTGAAAGTGTTTTTCCTCGCCATGTTTATTGGCTTTTATCTCCGTCCGAGAGTTTCCGGAGGAGGTACTCGTTAAGTGATCGCACATTGAACATCTGAATATCCAAATATCTCAATGCGGATGTTGAATATTTGATTATGCCATGAGCATCAATTAGTAGTGTTTTCTTGATTAGATTAGATGAGATGAAATGAGATACGATGGATTTACCGAAAAACCAAGGGGAGGTTTCTGCTTTTATACCATGTACCTTAAGGTACAAATGGTATATTAAGTTTAAGACATATATGTAACAACATATGTAACAACAACAACAAAATATATATGTATATTCTTGATCAGCATTAATAGTCGAGTCGATCTAGACATGTCCGTCTGTATGTATGAACGCTTCGTTCTCCAAGATGGTAAGAGCTAGAGATGTAACTCGTTTTAGATGCGTTTAATATCTAAAGATATATTTTCTCTACCTATTTATATCTCCGAAATGGTTAGAGCAACAAATATAAATCTTTCTGAATACAGTTAAAAATGTAAATATCTAGTCATGAGGTAAATTTATAAATATCAGACAATAAATAATGATGATACGGTCTTTCCAGTGTCAATGCCTGGTGAAAATAAGTACTATACATGGTATCTCGTTGTCGAGAAATATCGACAACAGGGTTTCTACTTGTGTTTTTTAGAGATTGTAGGATAAAACCCCTGTGAATTGCCTCGCAATCATCAAATTCTTATAAATTATCTTTTCCCCCACTAGCCATCATCGTGAATTAGTTTCCAAATACCATCTCAATTTTACAGCCAAACTAATTTATTGCTAATAGGGTCAGGCCAGCCGAAAATATTAATTGGCAAATTAAAGATCAGTGGCTGGAATGCCAAAGGTTCATTTCGCTTTTACAGCCCCGATCAATGTGGCATATCATTCGGTTATGATTGCTCCATCGGCTCCAAATATCCAAATATCATGGCGCTAAACATTATTTGGGGGGCCCCCAAAAATAGTCTCGATTTCGGGATGGCCACCAAGGTGGTCCCAGGGCTGCGGCTGCCACCGGGTGTCGGCTGCAATTTTTTATGATTGTTTCTCTATTTTTTTTCTACTTTTTGTCTTCCCATTTTTATATGTTTATTTGTGCTTAGATCGGCCAGATCGCTTCCCCTCGGCTTTTATTTTTTTCTATTTTTTCGTGCTGGTGTGCCCATCATTAACCCATTAAACTTCCGATTTGCCGACAGCGATAAACGCCGTGTGTCGGTATGTCTAGTGCATCTATATATATATTTATACACCCGAAAGTATATACACAGCTCGTGTGTGTGTTTTTTTAATGACATATCGTAAAGATTTGTTAAAAGCCGACACACAAAGATCTTCGAAATACGTTGCGCTTCCTGCATTTCATGGGTTCAATTTTAGTTGATGCGTGAAAACGTATCGAGAGCCGAAGATCTCTAAGATCGCAGGAAATCGGAGTGAACCAAAAAAAAAATGAAATAACCAGAGGTTGAGGGCTATTATCGCATATACGAGTACTCGAAAAATGCCACCCGTGAGCTAAGCGCCATCGAAATTGATCAAATTTTCGCTATAAATTATGCGCCGACAAATGAACAAAGGAAAACCTCAAAATATTGGAACGTGATCGGATCGGTTGGGGCCACCCCGAGGCAGATACAGTGCGTTTCAGCGAGCAGCAAAATTCGAACAAAATTAAGGCCAATAAAATATAAGCCGTCTTAAGGCATAATTAACTTTTTCAGTCAATTTCACACACCAAAAATAATATAAATGTTCAAAAATGTGCTAAGACCTCTCTAAGATGTTTACTCAACAAATATATGAAAATTATATTTATATTTGTTCCATAAAGATGAAAAGTTTAGTTTAAAAATAGCAGAATCATTTGAAAAACATATTGTTTCAATTTATTCAACCGACTTATGCAGCCGAACCGCACTGTTGCATTTGCTGTAACCGCAATGTTGCAAAGTAATCAATTTTGGATTCGTTTATTCAGTTTTCAGTTGTTCTGGCCACGACTTGATTGAAAATTGCAAATAAATTGTATAAGCGGTGCCCGGCGAAATGCAAATATTTGTGCTCGCATTTGCGGTGGGTCCGGTGGTGGTTGCTTTTGCGGCTCCATCGGCGGTTGCATCGCTGGTCATGCAATTGAGCAATTTGCCAACGCACATAATTGTGGCACGTTCGCATTTAATGGGCTAAGGTGGAGCCCAAACGATCCTCAGCCTGGGGATCTGTGGCTCCGCAGGAATCACGAGATCACGGCTGTCTCATTTCGGAAGCCGCCGCCAAACCGCAAGAATCCCATCCCTGTGTTCCACAAACTCCATATTCATATCTTCATTCAAACATTTCTTGAAATTCCCTCGCCAGCTGTGAGATCTGAAAGTGTTTGGGATCGTTTAGCTGGGCTTTATAATGGACTGCCACTGGTCTTGAGGTCTTCGTCCAAGTCAGAGATTACTTTTGCGCTACTGGCGCGATCAAAATAATTATTCAGTTCCTAACAAAAATTTCCTTTGCCTTTTAAAATGAGATATCTACATTATTATGGTAATTAACATTATCAATATAAAGGCCAGCAAAATAAAGTGTCGAGAGAAATATCTATACGTAACAATGGTTTATTATATCAGGTCTTATGAGGACAGAAGCCTTCCATAAAATCTTCCGACTGATTTGAATTGAAATTGGCAAACTATATGCATTTTGAAAAGTTCAAATGGCGTATATAGCACGTTTTGAAAGTGACAAGAAGGAGCTTATGTTCTCTCGCGATTCTGTTTGGTCCGCATCTGGATCGTTGTTGAATATTACCATATCGAATTGACGATTCTCAGGCGAACTTTCTGTATATGGCTGCTTTTCGACCCTCTTACCACTGTAAGTATCCCGGACTATCCCTGGAGGAGTATCCTTTCCGAAGTCACCCGTTCGTCTCCTTTCTGCAGGTGGGATAAGGGTTATAGACATTGAAGGGACTTTTGAGCCAAAACTGCCTTCGATGGCTTGTGCCTATTCATCGGGCTGAAGCCTAGTGCGATGACTTCCAAATTTTTCCCCGCTGGAGGTCCATTCCGCCTTATTCCTGCAATAGTCGAAGAACGAACTAAGCTCCCCTTTCCGATATTACAATTTTATACAATATAACCAAACATTATAATGCAAATGGAACACTGCCAATCTTATTTCTGCGCTCCGTCAAGCCTGAAAATCAGCGTCCCCTTCAAATGTGGAAAATCGGGGCTCGCTTTTGAGAGGCGCCATTGGGGGCAGGTTTTATGTGATTTTTTACACACCCGATTCGATCGCAAATTGCAATCTACCCTGAAACAAATGAAATGCGAGCGAAAATTAAATTAAAGCGCTGCGGCAAAATGGTGGAAATGGCTGTGGAAATGGGAAATCGGGGAAAAGCTGGAGGGGCAAGGGAAAAAGAGCAGCGACCGCATGCGAAAACAAAAGACAAAAGACGCGGAGACAGGGCCAGCAACGCGACAGAAACGCTAACGACTCACCGACGACGTTGAGCGATCATCATCAGCGACAGGTACAGTGAACTAGTACAGTATATACCTTGGCCGATACATACATATGCATAAATATGCACCGGAATAAATGCGGATATAACTTTTATTTTAAATTGGTTTGACTGTATATTCACAGGGAACGGGCTAAATGTCAAAAGACATTTTATGACACTTAAGATACTCAAAAATTTTATTATTTTAGGATATACAAATTAATACTTATACCATTTAATATTAAATTGAAATACAGAAAAGATTTGTTATATGTTAAAGAGTTTGTTTTAGTTAATACTATCTGTTTCTTAAAATTAAAAGATACAGATAGTCAAAACACCAATTTTACCATGACATTATGATGATATCCTTTTTTTAAACAATATATTTTCTTTGTGCTGGAATATTTTCCAGTGCAGCCCTTTGCTGGGGCCCAAGTGTGGCAAAGTCTTTTCGCAGAGCTTCAGTAGTTACCGCTCCCCCGCCCGAGCCACTGGAAAAAAAAAACAGAATACAGAAAACAGAAAACTGAAGACCCTGCAACCCCCGCCACTGGATGATAACTCGTATGTAACAGGAGACATGCTCTACTGAACATGAGGTTCGATTAAATGTTAATGTTGGTTAACTTTGGGGTTTTTCTTTGGCTTGTTTTTATTGTTGTCCGTCTGCCTAACTAACTGACTGACTGACTAGTTGCTTGTTTGTTGTTTTTGCTATTGTTTTTCCTGTCGTTGTTGTTGCTGTTGTTAGTGCCTTTTGTGTGACTCGCAGGCCCTGAGTGTGTTTGTGCATCTATTTAACTACCGAACTTGTCTGCGTTCACACATAAAAATCGCATACATATCGGCCTCAGTTACTTCTTTTATTGTACATTGTGTGTTTTTGTTTATTCTGTATTTTTTTAATGTATGTTTTGTTGTTGTTTTTTGGGGTTTGCTGCTTGGTTGGCTGGCGCACTGAAACGTAATGGGCGACTTCTTGCGACTCTGAGATGCGTAGCTCTCACCAGTCAAAACCCAAAATAAAATAGCGCACACGGCAAACACCTTGTATCTTACACTGGGAAAAACATTGCACCTGTTGCACCTGTTAAATGACTTGTTGGTAGTGAAAGAACTTTGCCTTGTTGCGATAATCGTTTTGTTTTCAGATAACTTGGAAATATTGAAATTCACTAGGTATTCTGTACCTTGAAAATATTTTTTTTTAAATATATTATTACGAATTACGCGTATTATATTTTGAGTTGTAGCTAGTACTCATTTAATTCCTTAGGTTTAGTATTGTATACTAGATTTAATTTACCAATAAATAATAAATGACTAAATCATTTGTAGGTGTTTTTGTACAATTTTAATACAGACAAATAATTTGTAAAACCAGCTACCAAATATGCCTATTTTTTATGAACTATACAAAATATGAGCTATTGAATTGAAGTCCAAAAGGTTTCCAATACAATCTCCCTTGAAACGATCCCTCATTTTGTAGTTCTAATGAGTTTTGTATAATAATATATCACTTTAACTTTACTAGTATTTTAACCATGAAGGAAATGGATTTTCTAATCATTAGGGACCTAGAAAAGTTCTTTAATTTTGGTTATTTTTTATATATATATTTTCATCACAGATTACTAATTTTTTTTCGAGTGCAGCTCGCATTTCTCCGCCCACGCATGCGCGAGCGCCTTCGACTGCGCTTGAGGCTTGGGCTTTGGGTTTCGGCTTGAGTTTTTGGTTTTCGACTTTTGGCTCTCGGCCGCGCAGGCGCAGTGGCAGTGGCAGTCACAGGTGCCCCGATGTGTGGTAGTACCTACTATATATTTCTCTTTTCGGTTTTGGGCTTTTGGTTTCGAACTCGGCAGCCGCCGAGTCACTGCTGCTGTGTGTTTGCCTTTTGCACTTCACTTCACTTCAATTTCGCATCGCTTGGATGCTCCGCTCAGTTCGGTTCAACTTGGCCCAAACACCGGGCCCAGTTCAAGTTGGTTATTTGGTTTTTTTTTGTTTCATTTTTTTTTTTGCGGCTGCTGATCCCCGCTCAGGCGGGTCGTAAATTTCCATAGGCCTCGGCGGTGGTGCTGGTGCCTATTAAAGTGCGATTTGTTTAATGATTTTCTACAAGTCGCTGTATAAATTTCCCATTTGAAATTACATACGAAGATGTTCGGGCTTTTCTATTATTTTAGTCTCGCTGCTAGTTTTTGGAAATGGCTCATGGAAATTAAGTGTTTTATTATGCAAAAATCATTCGGTTGGTATGAAAATGCTGCGGCCAATGCGCTGATTACACCTGGGACACCGGGAAAAAATGCGATTTATGACATTAAATTATCAATTTATCTTTTCTAAGAAAATATTTATCTAGAAATTTGAGAAAAACCTATGTCCAATTTAAAGAAAAATTATTTTATATAATTTTTTGATGCCATTATTTGAATTAATGGGATTGTTTTCTTGGACAATGGCTTACTGAGTCACGGCTTTGGCTTTTGCACCGAACTTTGCTTCGGAGCCTCTGAGACCGACTTTTAATTTCCATTTCCAACTTCGGTTTGGTTTAGTTGGTAATATTTAGCGGTTTTAATTAATGGACTGGCCGGGGCTGCTCTTCATTTCCGTCTCATGTGCGTTGTTGGGCAATCAAATGATTTGCATTGAGTGCGCCATGAGAAATTGGCATTGCGTAGTAAATAAATGAAATAAAATAAAACCAGCGCGGTCTCAATTGCGCAGATTGCTGATATAACCATACTCTGCCTTTCGAAAGTACAAATTCCCATAAATAATGGCATTTTATCCACTAATCTAACACGTTTCGGGTATAATTTCTCGAATAATTATAATCATTTTCGAATTAGATAATTTGCTTTTTTGTTTGAGCTAGATCGATCCGAATCGTTAAATTTGTTGGAATGCTGGCTTTTGCTGGATAATTGTTAGAACATTTAATTTTTCATAGTTTACTTAATTGGCATTTGATACAAAAAACATTATTAGCAAGGGTTAAATGGACTGATAGGAATTTTTTAGTGTATACTAAAACTACGATAATTTAGGGCCTTTCAAAATACAATTTATTATATATATTACATATATACGTATATAAAATTATGTAATACATAAAGATGGTTAACAGAATTTGACTGCAGTTTCCACAAAATATCTTGATTAACTATATAGTAATTCTTGATCAACTTCTGGAGTTTTTCTTTTTAAAGCCGGTTCTTTAAAACAACAAGGCTATATTGAATTCGGAAGCATCAACAGCCAAATCGATCTAACCATGTCCGTCTGTCCGTTCGTCCGTATGTCTGTATGAACGTCTAGATCTTAGAGACTATAATCGCGTATACAAATTTTGTGATACCAGTGGAGCACAAGCTTGTTTGATTTGGCCAATCCCCCGGACTTTTCTACCCACTTGCCCTGTAAGTGGCCAAACAAATGCAAGTGGCGCCCTGCCGATCCACTCAATCAGTCAATGCCCCCGCCCAGTCCAGACCATGCCGGGCCATACCATTCCATACCATACCAGCCCCACCTGTTCAGGTGAGGAGTTGTGCCAATTGCCGCTATTTACCACACACATTACACGATGTGAGCAAACCAAACAACGCCAATCCATACGAACGGCAACCGCAATGACTGCGATGATATATACTCGGATATAAAAGGGGGGTCTCTTTATGTGCACGTGTATATACAAAAGGTATAGCCAATACTTATATACACCTGTACCTGCCTCACTCCAGCTTGGCAATCAAAGAACCGAAGCAAACAAGAACAAGAGCGCCATCGTCCAATGGATAATAATTCAAAATGCTGCACATGCGACGCCAAAAGGGGGCGTCCCAAAAGGGGGCAGTATAAATAAGGTGTATAAGAAAGTCAGGTGGCAACTTCTGATTTATGCCCACAGGCCCCATAATGACTGAAAGCAATGGAGTATGCCTTACATGGTCGCAAAAAAGCAACATAAAGCCGGTCGGTCCTACCTCCGGGTATAGGGGATAGGGCATAGGAAATATAAAATAGTTGAAAAAAAAGAAAATAAACGCAAGATACGAAGGTAGTTCGAACCCCATTTATAAGGGGGAGAACCTGCTGATGGAGAGCCAGAGATCCCAGAGATCCGGAGGAACCGATTCGCGTGATAGAACAATGTAAAAATTATGAACGTGTAAGGTATGGGCTAAAGTTTCTATAGCCCATAAATATGCATGTTTGGAAAAAATAATAAAAAAAAGCGAACAGAAAACTGAAATAAAACCGAAGCTTTGGCAGCGACTCAAGTGGATCTTTGGCGATGAGGAGACTTCTACGAAAATAATTGATAAGTCCACGGATGGGTGGGAAAAGCTGTACTGAGAGAAACAATCTTCAAGAATAGTTTTCCCATTCGAAATAGGAAATGTGTATAGAAAATGTTATAGAACAAAAGCTGGTAGTTATGATACACATACTATTTTATATTTAAATTTACAAACAAATTTAAAAATGAATACAATACTCGAATAAACGCTCTGCAAATAAAGGAAATGATATACCTTAGAGTGCTTGTATCTGAATAAAAGGTTGTTTTGGCTATATATCCATTTCGTAACATCCCCGAAATGCTCTCGGTGCAGCCATAGCGCCCTGAATCATATAGATTTCATTATGATTCAACTTAATAAGCTGCACGCCCGGGTGTTGATGTGGTTGAGTGGTTTGATTTAATGGTTCCCGCTTAGGGCTGCCGCCAAAGAAAATGGTGGGGAAACTCTGGAGCCCCGGGCCACATAAAACCACTAAAAAACTAAACCGAAACTAAGCCCACAGCCAACTTGAGACGGAGACAGAGACGGAACCTAAGGCCCGGAAAGCGGACGAGTCATGCTGATGGATTGGAAATCAAGACTGCAGTGCTGCGGATTCGGATTCGGATACGTATTCGGATTTGGATTTACTGGTGAAATGTTAAAATGGTAAAACTGTGGGAAGAATGCCGGCACAGAGGTTTTCCCCCATCGCCGGGGCACACACAAAGTGAGTGAATTATGGTGGCAGACAATCGTAGAATTGCTGCCGGAACCGTGAGGGTTACGATGCAAACGCAGAGAAAGCTCAAGTGTAAATCAAGTATAAATTTGGTCAGAGCCAGAGCGGAAATGCCAATGAAAACCACCGAGCAATGGCAGTTGAATAATATCCCAAAAAGTTGAGTGACATAATCTTACTGCAACATTGAGTACCATTTTAATTTAGTTCTTAAATTGAATCATTTGTTAGTAGAACATATTTTATATTATAAACTTGACATAAAGGGTTTCTTTTCCGAACAAATCATAGTTAAAATATTGGCTAAAATAAGCCCTTGTTCATAATATCATTAGAAAAAACTAAGAGATCTGAGAGCTAGACAAGTTCCTAGCATTTTCCCACTATCTTCCCAATCAGTTTTAATTGTATTAATATGTGGATTAACAGCCTTTTCATATTGTTTCTATAACAGCCATAAATAGCACGGCCATAAACTTAATTTCATTTGTTGCCATCCCAAAGCCATTTCCTGTTGGCCCAAGTTGTGTTTGCGTTTGCCTTTCGAAATTCCCGCATTTCTTTTCGGGCTAAAACAAAATCGGGCTAAGTCAACTTCCGAAGCTCGGAATTTCTAGAACAATGGATCATAGATCATATTTTAATGACTCGCGATGCCGCTGCCAGTGTCTTCTATATAGTATATAATCCGTACAATGAACTTTCGATATGAATATTTGATGTCTGAGGAGAAGTCGCACATTTTCACCATTTTTGTAATGCGTTACCCATTTTTATTTTTAAGCCTCGAAATCTTCGTTTCTATCCATCTATGCGGCCCGTCCATCTCTGTCGCACGTTTTTAATAATTTTTTGTTGTCTCCGATTGTTCTCTTTTATTTGTTATTGTTGTTGTTCCTGCTGCTGCTGCTTCTGCTGTTATTGTTTCTGGCCTTTTTTTTTGTTGTTTATTTGTTTTTTATGGCCCACAACAACGATGGCGGCATCGTCGTCGACAACGGCGCGTCTTTTGATTGGTTCAACTTGGAGCGTTTTTTAACGAGCTCTGATTTCTGTGGCCGCCGCAAAAGATAGAGGCTGGCATCGGCATCGGAATCACAAAAAAAATAGGAAAAGAACGAGAAGGGGCGAGAATCTGGGTAGCGAAGACTGTAGACTGTAGACCGAAGACTGAAGACAGAAGACTGGTGTAGCCCGAAGCAAAGATTATCACAGCCGGCGATCAGCCGCAGACGGAGTCAAAGTTTTGCTATATGTATATTTCCTTACAGCTACTATATCATAATTCACCTATACTTGACGGCAGGCAATTACCAGTAGTTTAACCCCAAACAGAATACACTTTGAGCCTAAAAAACGAGAAGAAAATAGAAGCTTTGAAAGACTACATACCCAAGAGAGAAATAATAGAATTGATTGTCAAGAAATATATGAACTTTGGTCAAAAAAAAACTTGAAGACCCAAAGAAATTAGGATATTTTAAAGTTATATATAGGAATATGTAAGCACAAAAAGCGTAAATCTTTTAAATACCTAATACTTGACTCTTCTTTTGTTGCAATTAACTTTCACTTCAAGATTTGATAAGCCACAACTCTCTTTTACCATTGAACGTTGACATACGTTGATATAATTAATAAATAACCAAATCTAGTGTTAATTGCCTATTCACGCTATTCTGAGCCAATTTTAATGATACCTTTGCGCCGAGTGTACGGATTCATGGAAGCGGAGTGCGTGGTTGGGTTTGGGCAACGTGACAGCGATGCTCTGGCCAAGATTACGGTAGCCAAACTGGGATTGGCCATGGCCACATCCCAATCCCCAGAGCAGAGCAGATGGAGTCCAGTTGATGGAGTTCCTGGATGCATCCGCATCTGGCCAGCTGATTGGCACTGAGAGATAACTTGGCCTTAATGAAGATCTTACATGCGCGCGCACTGTTCTTCTATGCAATAGATGGCCTGGGAAAAGTCTGTTTTTCTGCAGATCACGAGCAGCCACTTAGCCATGTCATGACTGGGCCGAAATGGAAACTACCGACAACCCCAGCGAAAACACAAAAAAAAAATACAACTGAAATGAAAACAGAAGCAGCTGCCGAATGACTTTATTCCACCGACCCCAAACCGACCCAAACCGATCCGATCCACATTTGCATCGATCGATCCGATCGATTGATTGCTTGATAGTCGTGCCCCAGGAACCCTCGCACCGGCAAGTCCTCGGGGGGATGTTCCTAATTACATGACACGACCGCAGGTCAGGTTACCGGGTGTCCGTTCGCACCTGTAGCTGGGCAGCGACCCTGAGTGGTATTTTAATTGAAATTGTTTTACTCCATGCCGTCTGGTTGCTCATTACTTTTTTCTAAAGGGGTATATTGGTTTCTTTCCGCGTGACTTACCGCATCAATGCTAAAGTTTGACAAATTCTAGATACATTTTATTTCATAATTTAGGGGTTTCCTTATACCTAATACATCAACGATATAGAAATTAATAGATTAGATGTAAATATTATAGAATACATTAGTAAAGATCTATGCTTCATAGCCATACATTGGCATATGATAAAGATTTTATCTAAATTTCTAAAATTGTATAAGCTATGGTATAATATTTTGAGACTTGCAGATAAAACCATATATTTTAAGAGGCATCAGCCGGTTCGTTACCTTTTTGCCTCGTATTTTTGGGCGCGCTTGATTGATTTAGAGAGCAGCCCTGACCCGCAGCAACAGGACATTCATTTATCCCGCAACGCGGAAGGAAACCACCACCTAGCACCACCATCTAGCCGGTGCCAGCGACGAAGATCTAGTTATTTATTTTTCTTGCTTGTATGTACTATACGATCGTTTTTGTATGGGCATTTCATTGCCATGCACCTGCCTGCCCGCTGGCCAAGAAGTCTTTATTTTTCGTCGTGTTGTTTTTTCGGTTTTTGGTACGGGCCATCAACTTGCAACTGGCAACTGGTCGCATATATAGTATAATGGAATTCCGAGCGGCATGCGATCGACACTCACCCCCGACATCCCTTCGGAAATTCATATATGACTATAGTATTGTATGTAGTTTGAGGTATGGTCCCCCTTTGGCGGGCCAAACCGGGCCAGGCCCTGGTGCTGCGGCGATCTTGTCCGTTGATCTTTTTGGTGCATTGGCTAAGTTAATTGGTTGTAAAACAATTTTTCGAATTAACATAAAAATGTTTCATCGGAACTGTGTTTGCCTATGCTATGCGAGTCGGTTTGAGTGCAATTAACATTTCGGTCTTCGGCGGGAATCGCCTCCTCGTTTGCGGTTCCGATCGCGCCCGCATATTAGCAGACAGAACAAACCACAATATATGGCACTATATATCCATCTATATATACATTAGCCGCAGTGGGAGTCGGTACAGGGTTAGTCGGAAATGCAGATAAATGAATGATATATGATTAGCGGCATGAGTGTGCTGGGAAGTGCGTTTGACAGCAGAAGGGGGTGGAGTGAATGCACTCGCCTGGAATGCCATGAATGGCATGAAAATTTCAAATTCCGGAAGGCAGTGAGTTGGGAAAATATTGATAAACAAGATGGGATCACCAAGTGAGCAGGGCAATGGGAAATGTTTTAATAACGCAAAATACAAACAAGTCAGAACGATTATAAGTAGTCGAGTGCCTCTATAGAATTTTGCGTTTGGCGGGGATGCGGGGGGTAGCAGCTGATTTTTAAAACAAACTTGTGCTATACTGGTAGTACACAATTCTAGAAATGTAATTATTTTTTCCCTATCTATTATAGTCTCTAAGATCTAGGCGTTCATACGGATATACGGACATACGAACGGACAGACGGACATGGATGAAAAAATCAGTAATATAATAAATTAAAAGAAGTTTGGCTACAACCTGGCCGATCCTACAAAATCAGTCGCCATTTATTTAACAATAATTATATTAAATGACCTTACTTGCAAGGCAATTTGTAAGAGAATTGGCAGCCACTATGTTAATATTTAGGATAAAACTTTTTCCCTCGCACTCACAACATAACATTTGTAAATATATAATGTTGGTAAACATTTCCATATGGCCTGGGACGATTATCAATGCAGATATATTCAGATCCACTCAGATATTCAGGTCAGAAGTCGCTCAACCATTCAATCATCCAAAGTTCGTCATCGCCAGCGCCAATGGAATTGCAATTGTCATCGCTAATGTGCGATATGTGTGATATGCAATGTACCGCGAACACCGAAAATACACCAAATAGCGCATAATAAATGCCCAACCAGGCGGACAATTGAATTGTTTCGGCGCTCCGGTTGACTCTTTTGAAATGTACTGACCTCCCCCCCGTCAGCCAGCCTCTGGAACAGGAAGAAGCGACAGCAGCACCAGCACCAGCACCAGCACCCGCAAGACCATTCAACCATGAGACCATGAGGCTGCTGCTGCTGGCCACAAATGCAAATTGAATGAAATGGGAAATGGAAGTGCCGCAAATGCGAGCGCGAGTTGCTCGATGCACTCATAAAAAAATTCACTACAAAAGGGTAGTTTTTGGGAGGAAAATTTCGAAGGTTCAAGCAAATGTATCATCAAAATGGAGTTACCAAACCAAAAACAAAAGGGGGTATTTGTGGCATATTTATATTTTCAAGTGCATCTCATGGTATTACTCATACCTTTTCAGGCTTTTTAAATATCTATATTATCCTCATCGTTATTAAAACTATCGATTTGAATAATCAACCACCTTGCAAGAATTTTGTTGTTTAAGGAAACCCCGTAGCAGTTAATCTATTATCTCAATAAATACAAAAAATACATATTTTCTTAAATTGATGTTTCATTTATCAGTGCTATTTAATTCTGTACCTTTGCTAACCTATTTTCTTGCAGTGCTTGCAAGTGCAGGCTGTGCACAGACCCGCGCAAATAAAATAAAGACAATGGGAAGGCGACTTTTATTGGTTCCATTCGATGATCAGAGCAGCGCGGCCGTCAAAGGCCCCGTCAGTTGTGGCGTACTTAGTGACACCATTAACGCGGCCACTACAAGGCGGTAGGTACCCCTACCCCTCTCCACCCATGGCCCTTGTAACCCTCGATTTCGATCCGAAAAACCCCCCCATTTGAGGCGGTAGCTGGCAAACCGAACCGAGCCAACAACACATCCACATCCGGCGTGCGCGCATGCGCAGCCCGTCCGTCTGTTTGATTGATTTTCGTTCCAATGGAAAGGGTCGCGTACTCCCAGTTTTAGGTTTTCAGTTTTCAATTCCAGTCCCACTTCCAGTCACGGCCTTTCTCTGCATCTCCCTCTAGCTTTGCGGGCAGTTGTTTTATTGTTGAATGTTGAATGTTTATTGCAATCGGTGTGAAATTTCACACCGCAATGCTTAAATGATTCCCGGTCGGTCGCAAGTCGCTTCCTCTTCTCTCTTTTTTTTTTATTTTTGTTATTTTGTATTTTAGTTGTTGTTTTGGCCCGCGAGCAACAAAGCAAATGGGCTGAAAGTACAAAAGGTTGGCCAAAACGTTATATAAGGAAATGTGGCAGAGGCTGAGTTACCAATCAGTGCGAAACCCCGAATCAAAGGTTGGCGGGAACTAACTTTCAAAAATTATTTATTTGACTCAATGCAGAGCATAAATCTAAGCGTATTAACATTTTACTAATAAATACACTTTCTATAATAAATATTTTATAATTTATAACAATAATTATGTCAAATGTCAAATGAAGATGTATAAACACATAGTATATGTGTATTAGACTTCTGCATGAATGCATCCAAAACGACAAATGAATCACTCATTCTAGGTTGCACACGCTTTTTTTCCATCACAGTATCCATTTTAGCCATTTTCTTGGTGCCTATAGAGTATAAAGTACAGTAAAGAATGAGTGCACTAATGTACAGATCTGTCATATTTCAAATAAGTACATTCATTCAGAAGTCTAATTCGTAGTACGACCAATTGATAACCAGCAAACATNATTTAAAAGTCTAATGTGTATACCTATAATACAAGTCTTAAAACTGTATGCAATATTAAAATCCATTAACAAAATTAAGAAAGCTTGTTAAGCAGTCTTAGTAATTTCTAAATCAAAAATTTCTGAAATAGTTTCTGAATTTCTGAAACGAATTTATACAGACAAAAATTCTAGAAAATATTAAATAGACCATGCATAGCTTGATTTGATCTTAACTAGACTAGTAGCTGCCAATACTATGCAAAAATGTAATCCAGCATGGACTTCTGCGGCATGTAGTATTCCCCCAAAACCCCAAGACTTTCCCAACCTCCTGCAGCTCAAGCACCTTCGAACACCTTCGCGCAACAAGTGGGCTTCTTCTGCGCCAGCTGCCCTCGAAGTTGGCCACTCGATGGGCTCTGCTGTGGCCCCTGTCCCTCTGCCCAGTGGCAAAGCCCTTCAAGTGCAACTTGCACGGGGAAATGCAACTGCAACAATTGGCGTCACGCCTCGCTGGCAACACAGAACCGAACAGAACAGAGCACATAGAACTTCAAACTGGGAACCAAAAAGTGGGAACGAGGAGTTTCGTAGGGCTGATTGAAAGATTATTTTGCACTGATAACGCTAAAAACGTATGGATGGATGAATGGCCGACTGGATGGATGGACGGACGGGATGGATGGATGGATGGTTGTATGGATGGGCCAGACAACAACCCCACAAAAACAAAAGTCAAATAGAGCGAGTCTGAGTGGTGAACAAAAATTGCAGTTCGAAAATTGTTGCGCTTCGGGTTTGCGTGTTTGCATTTCAGCATTTTAGCATTTTAGCATTCATTGTCCGTTGTTGCTGCGGCTGCCACTGTTTGTCGTCATCAATTCGCAATGCATTTCCCACATTTTCAGGGCAGCCAGTCACCCAGCCAGCCAGCCAGGGACCATCATCATTAATAATATTGAAAAGCCCTAATTACGGTTAAGTGGCCCAAACGAGGGGGCAAAAATGGTTAAAGAAATACCCGCTTCTGCGAGGGAGCCAGGAATCGAACCCTAGCCAGTACGAGTAGCTACCCCTCGGAAATGCATTCGTTACTGAAGCGGATCGTCATCATCATCGTGGCTCGTTGCGTAAATCATTTTTCCCAAAGCCACCCTTAGCATGGTGGAATGGTGGCTCCTCTCCGGAGGACCCGACTCACCTGCCCAAGGTGCATGGCCAATGCAGGTGCATCGCCTTCCTTGCTGGAGAGTTAATGAAATCATTTATAATTTTTCTTCGACCACCCTTGGCCCCGGGTTTGCTTTGCGGTTTTCTTCGGTATCCAGACAGGTAGTGCGACAGGTACTTCGTTGGCCCATTGATAGGACAACTTAGCACGTGGCTACACAGGTGCTGCGGTGCAACCTTTCACCTGCCCGAAGGGCAATCGTTGAGTTTTCCAACATTTTCCAATTTCGACACATTGAAATTCTGAATTTTCAAAGTATTTTTCATACATTTCTTTGTAAACTTCCGGTAAACAAAGGATTTTCACTTTTACAGCACACTTCACTAAGGCAGATCAAACCTTCGAAAATACTAGACAAAAAAAAACAAAAACCAAAAATAAAAAAAATCGGCCCATCTGCTAAATTAACAGAAACCGAGACCCTAATTTCTGGCCATCAACTTTCGAAGGAACCAAATTGTCAGTGAAGTTTTGGCCACTTGCACAACGCACAAGACGTTCTTTGAAATTGTTCTATTTGGCCGGAAGCCCGCTCTGGCATGCAAAAGCAGAATATATGGAACTCGCCCCAGGTGGGCGGATCGGGCGGTGCTCTGAAGGCGCTCGCCAGGAATGTGGCCAATCATCTGAAGCTCGACCGCACCACCATGAAGCGGGTGGTGGCCCAGGTGGTGGCCGAACACCATAGCCTGGGCGAGGTGGCCGACTACAAGGGCCACATGTACTTCGTCAAGCCAGATCGCCTCAATTTCACCGAGCTGATCGCCCAGTCGAAGGAGGCCTTCGATGACATGCTGCTCCACCAGCCGCGCCTGGCCAAGCGGATTCAGTTGCAGCAAAGAGGCGGCACCTGGCCCCCGCCGGTCCCCAAGTCCCACTCTATGTCCCGCCTCGGTCCACGGGACTCCAGATCCCGCCGGCACTTATACCAGGCACAGCTGCCCGCTCCGGGCATCAAGGTCTTTCCGCCGCCGCTGAAGCCACGCTTCAAGCCCAAAAAGCATGCGTCCAAAAAGAGGAAGACGTTCAAGAAGAGCTCCACCACGGAGTTTCAGCTGGCGGATTCTGGCATCCGCAGCCTTAACGGCTTCATTATCGATGCCAATCACTTGCCGCAGGACGGCAAGCAGAAGGAGATCCTGCTGCATGTGCCGCCGGCGGCAGGCAAGCGTTCCCGGCGACGTGGCCAGCCCAAGCAGCGGCTCCAAGGCTCCCAGGGGGACTCTCCGAAGGCTGCCGAGAAGCCGGAGCCACAGCAACAGGGTCACCAGCCACTAGCGTCCAATATTACCATCCAGGCATCAAGGCCCTCAAAGTCACATCTGATGCCGAAAAAGACAAATTCACGGCGCTTGCAGAGGCAGATCAACGCCTGTTCCCAGCGTTTGTATGCGGGCTACACCCCTAAGCCCGCTGTGAAGCGCACTCCTTCCGTGATCCAGGAATCGAAGCCGCCAACCAAGAGCCGCAGTATGATTCCGACGTCGCAGCGCAAGAAGAAGATGCAGCTGCAGAGGACCTACGACAAGCCGTGGCTGGTGCGGCGTCGCCGGAAGCGTCTGAGTGGTGGTAGCCAGCAGAAGACCAAGCCGCAGGAAGAGCCAGAGCCGCCGAAAGAGCCGACGCGACTGGACAAGGTCTTTGTGGAATGGGAGGAGAAGAAGTCAGAAGTGGACAAGAAATCGGAGGGCAACAAGATCGGCGAGAAGAAGTTGCCGCCCGCCAAGAAAAAAGATTCCCGTCCGGCCCGCAAGTCCAGGAGCAAGCGCAAGCTCCTGCCGGCCGTTGCACGACAAATACGCAACGTACCCATTCCATGGTACACCAGATACCACAGTCCCAGCGCAGGGGGAGCTGGCGCCGGAAGTGGGACTGCAATTGCAACTGGAAGTGGACACGGAATCGGACACGGAAACAATACTGCACGCCAGCAGGCGAGCGTACTGTCGATGGCGAGGAAACAGAACCTGACCACACGCCAGCGCCATCATCGCCGAATGCAGGAACGTCTGAAGCGGGACCTGCAGCGGGAGGAGGCCATCGATGATCCGCATAGCAACGACTCGGGCACATTCCGACACCAACGGATCTGGCATCAGCGTAGCCCATCGCCACGACCATCGCCACGACTATCGCCTCGAGCATCGATGCGTCATTCGCCGCGTCCCTCAGCACGGCATCTGCCACGCCGCTTGCCAGCGACGCCCAGTCTCACGGCGGCGCCCCGGAACAAGACATCCCCGGAACGCCAGCCCTTGAAGTGCGCTAGCTCGCACACCAAGAGGTTTCCGCATCCCAATGCGGTAGGCGAGCGTGGCGCCGGGATGGACCAACGTTTGGCCGGTGGCGGTGCTAACAGGTCAATCGAAGAGGTGGTCATGGGTTCGGGAGGACCTGGAGTCAAGTCAGCCGGTGCAAAGCGGTTGCGCGGGCGAACCCACGCTCGCAACAATCGGACCCGAGGCGGTGCCGGGCCGCAGGGACGCCGCAAGATCCGCTCGGTGCGGGTGGATAGCAGTCTGGGCAGCATCGCTGGGCTGGGCGCTGGTCAGCCGCAGGACTCGAAGCATTCCTTAACGCCGGCCAAGCGTCATCTCACCATCGCGTTCTTGAACAAACGGGGCGAGCGGGCGGACCGCTCACGTGACCGACTGCCCTTGCAGCCGTGGAAGTAGACTGCTTCCTACTTCCATCCAGCCCCTCCCCATCCCCGGCGCCTTAATAAATTATTGAATGGAACCACACGATTGATGAAGCACTCGCCAGGAGAGCCGAACTGTGTTGTTTTCGGACGGCTTATGTATTTTGTTCGTTTGTGGTACATCAATAAATTATCAAGTTATTGTGGTAATGTGGGCCCCAAATGGAGTTATCAGTTCCATAAGTTTTTCTCACAAAAAGTCGCAGAAATTATTCTACTTAGCTTTGGAAGTGTACAGCGGATCCTTTTCCTCTTTAATTTAAATTGTTTAGGCCAAAGCTAAAATAATTACTAGACTTCTGCATGAATGTACTTATTTGTAGCATTACAGATCTGTACAGAAGTGTAGTGCTCTTAAAAATACTGCACTCATTCTTTACTGTACCTTATAGGTACTCTATAGCCCGGAAGAAAATGGCACAACAAATATACGCGTACTGTAATGAAAAAAAAGCATGCGCAACCTAGAATGAATGATTCATTTGTCGTTTTGGATGCATTCATGCAGAAGTCTAGTGGATACACACAAGGACATCGGTGCTTTAAAATTTAAACTTCTCCTAAGCAACTCCACTTTAAGCTCTCAAAGAGACGAAGGCAACACATGCGACGATACAGGTGGACTTGCCTTGAAATCCAGGCCATGTGCCAAGCCATCTTAAAGGATTCAGGCATTGGAAGCTACTCGTTCAACTCCCCGCCAAGGTCGACATTTAACCCCGTGTCAATTGTCCTTACACCCCCGTGTGCCCCGTGGCATCCGGATACGCTGGGATACTCGATTTTGCTGTGCTCATGTCAGAAATGTTTCCATGCATGCAACAACAGCGCCAAATTCCATGGGGAGTCAACAGTCAGGCAGTCGATGAGCCCGAAAAATAAAAAAAAAACCGTGAAGAGGAAATAATATGGGGCCAAAAAGCAGAGAAGACAAGGCCATAATTTAAGTCGCTAAAGTTTTGCGCCTTTTGTTCGCTTGCCGGCAAAAGTTATTGAAAATCGCGCAAGGGTTGGGCTCTTCGGTCGGAAAGAAAGGGTTCGAAATTGAAAAAGAAAGCGAATGTCAGGTGGCGTTGGGTGGTTCAGCGGTTCGGCGGTTCGGTGGTTCGGCGGCGGTGGAGTGGGTGATTTAGTGTTAAATAAAAACTTTTAAATTGCCATTTGATCGTTTGTTTAGCGACAATAATGTCGTCGTTCCGCAGCCCCTTCCCAGTTCTGCCATCGAATTGAATGCGCCCGGGTCCTGTGACAGGTTTATAGGTCGCTTCCTTCGCAACAGCCAGGATATGCGACTGGGAAAGGAGTAAGGAGTAGCAACGAATCGAAAGGAGTGGAAAGCAGCTCTCGAGTTGGGGTTTCTTTTTTTTTCTTTATAAAAGGAATGGCCCCGGCGAGGGCGTCGTGACAATGACATTGTTTCGCTGACAGTTGTAGCAAATTTATTGAAAAGGTGTTCCCTGGTATTTGTTTCTGTTTTGTATTCCGTATTTCTGCGTTGTCTTCGGGAATTGTCAAAAATTTATTGATATGTTGAAATTGCTTCTTGGCCTGCCATAAAAACTTTGACAGCTCCATTTTTTTGCTGGGCTGTTGCTGCCGCTCATTGTACTAAATTTGACAGCAATTGTTTTGTTTGACAGTTTGTCGTCTCTTGCCGGCAAAAATGATGATGTCAATATGCAAAGCAGTTCGCTTCAGTGCCAAGGATGAACTCAACCCAGGCGGGGGTGGTGTAGAAAACTGAAAACCGAAAACCGAACCCGAAAATCTGCAAATCCAGGAAGGGGCGCGTATGAATGGCGCCGTTTGCATGGAACGTCTGAAATGCGTTTCAATGGGTATCGAAAATAGTTGACAGGCCCCGTTGACGGGTTGGATTTGGAGTGATTTTGCATAACAACAGATTGCTTTGGACTTGCAAGCGGTTTTAAATGGCTTGAGCTTTAAACCCTTCTGAGGCTCTTATGAAAACATTTGACTTGGGAGACAGAGAAAATGCTGGTGGATAACATATTATATTACCATTTATTTGAATTAATTTCATTTGCTCAATTGATACCTAAATACTTTGTATATCCTACATCATATACAAAGTATTTAGGTTACATTTCTATTTTGTCCTCCGGTTTTATATCTGTAAAGACATTAGTTAAATTTTTGGAAAATTTTTAAGCTTAGATTATAAAACTTAAACTACTATCTTATGTATTCTGATTGACTAAAGTAACCCCTAGTTACACCCGGTAATTAAAAAGAATAAGGGTATATTGAATACGTACAAATGTATGAAAATAACAGACAGAACGAACAGCCGAGTTGATCCAGCCATGTCCGTCTGTCCGTTCGTCCTTAAGTCCGTATAAACGCCTAGATTCTGGAGACTATAATATATAGAGAAAAACTAATTGCATAATCAACATTGTGTGATACCAGTTCAGCACAAGTTGATTTTAAAAATCGGCCACCTACCTTTGCACACCCGAAACCCCCGAAATTCTTTGGCGTTCACAATTTTAAGTCTAGAGGTACTGATTTCGGGTATTACATTGGTAGAGATAATATCTATCAGTGTTGCGAAAATCCCAACTGTGTTGCGCCCACAAGATTCTCCATAGAAACATGCCGCACACTTTTCATCCGCGATGTTTATCCAAGTTCTATAAATCAGGTGGAAACTGAGAACCGGGTATTTACAGTCGAGTGACTCGACTATGATCGTTCTTACTTGTGTTTTATTTGCTTTTATAATCGCAAATAAAAACCTGCCTGGGATTTAGTTTTTTGATAGAAGAGCCATTTAATTGACTCCTACCCTAAAATAGTCTGATACGCCTGCGAAAGCCTTAAGTATGGAGAGCAAATTTTTTTACGAGACTGTTTCGTTTTTCGCTTAATCGCACTAGAAAATCTACGAAATGAAAACGGTTGGCAGGCTGGAGGGCTGACGAACTGAAACCCAAGCGTTCCGCGAGCGTTCAACTTGAAAATATGCCAAAAGACAATTGGTTGTCGGTGGCTCGCAGTTGGGATGTTCGGATAAGGGCACGGCCCCAGACTCAGACTCAGACTTAGGCTCAGACTCAGAGTCAGAGTCAGACTCGAAGAGTCTCTTGGCTATACCTACAAGTATATCCATTTTTTTCATGTTTATTTTTATTATTTCTAGCCGAGCCTCTGGCTTAGTCTGGGCTCTTAAGTTTTCTTCAATGCCAAGCGAAGCGTGAATATTATTAGAGGGAGTGCGCGAATGAGGGGCAGCGGCATTTATTAATAATTACCACAGTGAATATGGGAAAGAGCAACCGAGACGGCGATGGAGGAAGAACCAAATAAAACCTAGTACATAGTAGTAGGAAATTTATTTGTTATTTATCTTTTTGGCATTATGCATGAATGGCAATAAAAAATATCCACATACATAAATATGTTAGTTAGCCAGAAATGCGGCGGCAGCAGCGCCGGCAATGCCAGCAACGTGTGTTCTACCATAAAAAAGTATTTTAACAATCCATTCGCTTGTTGCTCGCAGGTTCTCAGGTGTACCCCTCGGTCGCTGGGAGTTCAGTCAATAGATTTAGATCACTTTGCAATGCCAGAAGCAGCAGCAGCAGCGGCAGCAGCAGCAGCAAAAAAACGTTAAGAGTAGGAAGACATGGCCAGAAGTAAAAAAAGAAGCCACAGAACCCGGCAGAAAGACTCATAAAAATAATGAGCTGGGCACGACGACGATGGCGACAATCATAAGACCTGGACTAGATGATGAGCAGTCACAATTTAGGATAGTGCTGCGCGTAAATATAAAACCATTGAGATTCCAATATTGCCACGTACTAGACCATAATGTGTAGGTTAAGGTCTTTAATATCTGACGATTCCCTAGAAAATTACTTATAAATTTATGGGTTTTTTAAAAGCATTCTTTGAAAAGCAAAACCGCAAGAGATATGAACATGTTCAAATTCTTATTCATTTTTCCCACAGTGGTTTTAGAAATTACTTACATATAAACTTAATAAATTACTTTTTATCTTATATTAAAAGGCCATATCATATAAATATATACAATGCCCTATAGAACTACATTAATACTTGGGAGGTTCTTAAAAAGATTTAATCCAAACGAAATCACCAGAAACTAAGGCATTTCACCATACTATATACGATTATTTTAAAGTAAATTCCCGCCAATAGTACTCACTTTTTCCGCCATGAAACGCACTGTACTATAAGTGCAATCACACATTTTGAGAACATGGTTAGAACATGGCCTCCGATTCTAACGCTGATGCTGATGCGATGCTGTGGATTCCTGCTAATCTTATTGACTTTCCTTACCTCGTAACCGCCCCCACAAGTCCAGAAAAAATATGGAGAAAAACACTCGCTCATCTGGTTGGTTTTTATTAGTTCCATGTTTTTGTTTTCCGCCTGAGCTTCCACTTATTTGCGGTTGAGGAATATAGTATAACACACGTCGCACCTTATCGCAGTGCAAACAATGAGAACATTTCTGTGATTTCGAATGTGAAGTGCTATTATTGTTTAGGCATTTGTCTTATTTACACTCTCTGGGTGGATGAGGCACCCTCCGTCCTGCCCCCCAACGACAAAAACTAAATAAGAAACTGAACCGAAAATCACAAAGTATTCTTGGAAAATTAGCCTCATGGCTTTGGCATGCTGCGGTTTAGTTGATGGAAACCGAAACCGAAAACCCTGGCCTCGTAATCGCCGCCTCGGTTCGGTATCTTATCGCTGTTTCTCATTTGGTTTTCTTATAAAAGCGAAGACACATGCCCAGTTCAAATAAAAACCAAACACTCAACACCGAAAACACCCCCGCAATTCACGCAATCGGGGCCTGATAAGTGCAAACAATTGCCGCAAGGGATCGGATCGGATGCAATGGAATAGAATGGGCTGTGATGTGATGGATGCTTTTGGATGTTGAGGCTTGAGGCTTATCAGGGGCCCTACGAATCTAGGTACACACATTGTCCGGGATCCAGAGAACTCTATGTATCTGGCCAGCATTCAATATTTGCACAAGATCAACAGGTGCCAGCGTCAGCCTTACAAAATGTGAGCTAGTTAGCCCACGAGCTGGTGTCGCAATGTTCGAAAATAAATGCTTACTGAAATAAGGAAGATTGCTCAAGTCTTTTAATTTATTTCATCATTTAATAGGGCCATTGGCGGATCATATTTTGAGGTATAGGTATTCGGTTCCTAAGGGAAACCATTTAAAATGTAGATAAAAAAAACCCAAAACTATAAAAATCCCATCAGCAGAAAAATTTATAAGGAAATACCCGCAATTCCTCTACCCTGAACCTAAAAAAAAAACACACCTCCCATGGGCCGTTGCATTCGAGAAATTTCAATAATTGAGGCTCATTAAAAGTGTTCGGATAATGGGAGTCGGCCGAAAAAATACACACACTCTCCGAAAACCCTCGAAAAACACTTGAGCTCCTAACACTTCCGATTATGAAATTTTTCACCGTCGCCGACATCGTCGTCGTAGTTCGTTTGACAAAATGCCATAAGAGTTGTGTGGAAGTTGTTGGGATGGTAGTACAACGGTAATCACGACATGGAAATACTATATATCTATAATGCAATTACGGAAAGATCGAGGTGACTGCGGGTAAAATTAACCGAACGGCGCCAAAGTGATCACAGGCAAATAGAAGTGAAGTGGCAGCGAATCAGGCAGCGAGCTAGCTGCAAAGACGGCGACAACAACGACTACGACTCATTAAAACAATTTTAAAAAATAATACAAAATAATTACAATAAATTATGATTACGCTTGACAGTGACAGTGGCCACGAATACGAGTACGAATGCGAATGCCTCTGGACCCCGCCATCGATGTCTGGAAGTGGAAGTAGTGGTGGTGGTGGTGATGGTGGTGATGGTGGTGGCTTCACTGGCGTTTCGTGGTTTTCCCCCGGCTTGGTGTTGGTGGTGCTACAGGTGCAAGTTACGATGACGATGAGGCCCAGAAACTGAAAACTAAAAACTAAAGACCAAAGACGATGACGATGACGACGACGACACCCAAGAATCACTCAACTGTGGCCAAAAAGTTCGTTGTTCATTTGCGCTCAACTCCCTCCCGGCTTCATTATGCTGGCTACGAATACTACTAAAGGGTATCCATGGGGTATATCCCAAAAATATTAAACAAAAATAATAATGCAAACGTATTGGTCAGAGGATCAAAAGTTTGATCTACGTCGGGGTCACCAAATGAACATCTGCAACTTTTCTATAAATCTTTGCCTTTTCGCAGAGCGAGGTTCAAATTTTTAATGGAATCCTCCCGTCTATGCAAAGTTTTGAGCCCAACTTAGGAGGTATCTGAAGGTCGATCCTCACCGCAAGATGTTACCTGTTAGCTCCCGGTTTGGTCTGCCCTGATGGGTTTCTGCCATTGCCCGGCGTCGCCGTCGCCGTCGTCGTCGTGTGCACTTGGCCTCTTCGCTTTAATTCAATTCAATTTGGCCACAGAAATAATTACAAACTGTCCAGGCTAACGCGCAGCGTGTGAGCGTTGCAAACTGGCGCCGCCCAGCGCCGATGACATGTACCAGGCCGCCCAAGGTCTCCGGCATTTCTCGGGCATTACATGGGAGTCAAGTCTACGGGGTATACGTACGAGTACGAGTATAGTATACCAGCAAATGGGATTGGAAGGTGGCTGAAATTCCAGGGGGGAATTTATCAAAAGGCCATTAAAATCAAATTGAGTCGCAGACAAGCGACAAACAAGTCCAAATAAATGGACCGTGGTGGGGGGAAGCGGAGGTGGATCCAAAAGATTGAGAGCCGTATATCTCGGGGATGCCGGGGATGAGATGTCGAATGTGATGGAATGATGGACATGTGTATTGGATGCTCGATGCTCTGTCAAATGCATTTCTGGCGACATAAAAATCTCCTCGTCGAATCGTTAAAAATGCATCATCATCAATTTTTGATGCATATTTAATGTAACGAGAGGCGCGTACACAAATATACAATATCTTTGTAGCTCCTCCGCTCGAGAGCACGTGTATCTTTGTATCTATGTATGTATCTTTTGCTGTCGTTGTCGCTGTTGCTGTTGCTGTTGCTGTCACTGACGCTGACGCTGTGTGTCGCCACCAATTTAACTGCAAAGTGCCGCATAAAAATTGATTTACTCGCAACGCTGCTGCGTCGGCACACACGAAAGCCATTCAGTTCAATCTGATTCAATCCGATTTAGGTGGCCGCATCGAAGACCGCATTATGGCTCAATTAGAGGCGTTAAATCGCTGACCCAAAGCAATATAGCGGCGAGATTTTGGGCCGGAAAGTAACCAGAATATCGGTTGCTCCCACAAACTAGTTTTGGAATAATCGGCTCTTTTTGTTAGTCAGGAAGCCCGGGAAAATATGCTTAGCATTTTTGTTTTTAATTAATAAGAGTTTATACATTTTAAAACCATAACTAGGAAAATATTAGATGTATCGAAAACACACCCCTACTATATATTCAGCTATGCCTACCGATGGCTCCTTTGAAATTTGGTTGGTTTCCCCGTCTGTTTGCTTTGGTGGCAAGCAGCACCTTTCCGGATATCCTAGCGGCTCCTTTGTCGGCACTCGGACATCCCGGAATACCTGTTCAACAATGTCGGTTAACCTCAGGCCCGCTCCGGTGGTTGCAGCTCGTCCAGGTAATGAGGTCCCGCAACCGCAACAAGTGAACGCGATATTTCACAAGTAAACACGAAACGCGAGCATATCCTCTTCCCGGAATCCTCAGATCCTCGGCGGTTTATTTCTGGCATTTGTCGGTGAAAGTTCTGAGGGCAATATAATCGCACTTCGATGGAAGTCTGATTAGAAATCTTCGTACTATTTGCCTGCTAGCCTGCCTGAACCACTTCGTGGGTTTCCGGTAATGGTGGTTCGCCCTCTGCCCCCTGAAAAAAACTAAAAAAAACTGACAGCAGATTAAAGTCAAGTCAGGCCAACTTTCATAAATTAGTCATTGAACCCGGCAAATGGGCAGCCACAATGCCAGAAGCGTAAAAAATACAAAATCATTATAATAGTAAGCTAAATGCGAGCGCACAACAACAAAAAGAAACAGCCAAGGGGCGCAGCTAATTTTTTTATAGTGTGAATCTAGCGCCAAAAGCTCACTAAAACAATTTATGTACATACGCATATACATACTATATCTCTTTGTATAAAGGTATGAGCATATTCGTTATAAGCATCGAGAGCGGGGTCTACGCTTTAATAACTTTCGGATCTGTGAAGTTCGCTACCCAAAACTTGGAGGGGTACTTTGTTTCTGGGGTACTCGCTTTGGGAATTCATTTTGGATATTCAAAATTTTCTTATATAATTGATCATAACGCTCATTGCATTTTCCCATTTGGAGTTCTCAATCAAACGAATAGCTTCTTCCCCTTCTCGGCCCTAATGTGCACCCTTCTCTTGAACAATTCTAAACCATTTCTCCTACTATACCTTTCCCAAAACGTATCCCCCGTCAAGCACTTGAGATGCCCGAAATGCTCGCACCACGAAACGCTCACCTGCCCGAAAATGCCCAGTCAACTGGGCCAACGAGCCACCCACCGGCAAATGGCCCGACCGAAAAATATTTAATTTATGCAAAAAAACAAGCAGCTCAACTATAGCCTGGATGTGGACGTGAATGTGGGATTATATAGCCACTATATGTGCCTGGGCTTCAAGAGAAATTCAGCTCACGAGCTGCGGGCGGAGGCATTTTCATTTCCATTTCCACTCCCATTTCCATTTCCATATCCATTTCCCAGGGGCTACGCTAATTAGCCAAAAACAAAAACCCGAAAATAAAAAATACATAACTAACAATGAGCATAAAATTTGGAAAATGTTTTCAGTTTTCTAAGTTCTGCTTTTCGTTTTTTTTCGACAGTTTTTTTTTTCTTCTGGGTTTTTGTATATTTTTTGTGTTAACTCATATTAGAGGCATTCGTCCAGAAAACGAAATTCAAAAATGGCGCACACTCCCGACCAAAGAAAAAAAATAAACTAGAATAAAAACACCAAAAAACACCAAAAAACTAGGGGGAGCAGGTGAGCAGGTGGAATTTGAGCTGGCACTTGAGATAAGACGACTTGGAAGACTTGAACCCGGAGACGCTTGGCTGACTGACTGAATGACTAAATGACCGAATGACTGACGAACTGACTGACTGATTTTTTTTTTTTTAGCTTATCCGAGGCAACTGTACTCTTGGCTTGTTTCTTTGACTTTTCGGCGTAGTTTTTGGGTGCTGTTTCTTTTTGTTTTGGGCTGTGATCCATGACCAGCTTGGCAGCTGGCGCCATTTTTATGATTTGCCAAAATAAACAGAAACTTTCTTTCCACCTTTGGCCGGGCCAAAGGTCAGGGAGCCAAGAGATCGCCGCCAAGCTGCGTGAAAATCAAATCTGCACTCAAAGTTTACCCCAAAAAATGGAGATGTTAAAGAGAAATGCTTGCGAAACACTTTGGGAAACTGAAGACAAATTATAAAGAAAACCATATCACCAGTTTGCAAGTGAGTGCATTTTTATATAAAATACTTAGTTTTTGATTACCTTTTCGTAGAAATAAAGGGCTGACCTGTCTCTTGATTGAAATTCTTTTTTTTTCTGGCATTTTCCCCACCTTATCGCAAGTTTTTGTATATTTTTTAGAGCAAAGCGGATGCCAGCCACAGGATGTCTTCAATAAGCAAATGATGATCTGCTTTAGTATCGCAAAACGTATGCCTTTGTATCTGCATCTTGGCGCATCCACTCGCACTCGCACTTGTATCTGAGTATCTGGGAATCTGTGAGAGCATTAGCCTGCGGCCGTGTATAGCGAGTGCACTGCATTTTTAGTGTAAGCAATAAAATTTACTTTTATTAAAGAAAAACGAACCAAATTCAAAAGAATTTTTCGCGACTTGTTTTGGCGTCGAGCGGCGACGACGTCGACCACATAAATTTAAAACCACCTACACATAAATTTCTGCTAGATACAGATACAAAAAATAAACTGCAATAATCATTGCATCGCATTGCATTGCATTGCAGCAATAGCGGCAATAGCGGCAAGTGCAACTGTCAACTATTAAATGACATTTAACATGCCCACGAAGTGCCTCAGGTTTTGCTTTTTTTACAATTCGTTTTCTTTTTATTTGGATGGAGGGGTGGATAAGATACAAGAGCCACAGCTACAGGCCCCCCGCCCAGTTCCGCCCCCACCCCACCAGATACCTCCCATGTACTGTCAACGTCGAGATATGGCGGCATTAGTTTCTTAAAATATCACTTCAAATTTCAAATCAAGTCATCAACAGCACTTGTACGTACGAGTATACGCTGTTTATACTATATGTCCCCCGATCTGCCGCCCAAATCTCCGCGGTATTGTGTATGATATATATCCAAGATTTGTGGGCTGCTGCCTTGCAGCACAAGCAATTTTTTATCAGAGCAAGTGTATGGATAATTGCAATTATAATTTGTATGCGATCATGCGGCTATTTTTAGTCCCGTGACACAGGGGCTCGACATTTGTTGGATTAACCAGAAAAGCTTGGCTTACTATTCCCAAAAATGTCATCTATTTTAGAAGCAACCAATTCAAATAACAACCCTTGATCGAACTGTCAATATCTCAAATTGCGCTCTAAATAAAATAAATTAACTTCAATCTTAACTACGTTCTTTATTATGATGTAACAAGAGGGTACATAAGTATAGCAACCCTATGCCTCTAGCGGCTTAAAATGAACAAAATAAATTTACTATCCGCTATATTGCAGTTACACCACTTAGCCTTGATATTGCTCTCTGTTTCTTATTTGTCTAAAGTGAAAAACGAAGTAGAACGTGGCTCGGCAGCATTCGAGTCCTTGTCCTTCTTCAACATCATCTTCTCTTTCAAAGCCAAGAAGTCCTGATACATAATTTCGTACTTGTCTTTCTCTCTGAATAACTGCCGTGCCATCCGTACCACCTCCTTGGCTAGTTCCATAGGATCGCTGACCTGCTTGAGCAGCTCCTCGGGACTATCATATCGCCGGCGCTGCGAGGTATGGGACGTTTTAGGATCACGCACAAACGGCACACACTGCACACTCTTGCCGGAGGTGGCTGCCTCAACGGTGCTTGTCTTCAGATCAATTAGATTAGCCTCGTACTCCATACGCCTAAGCTTTCGTTGTTCCAATTCATTGCGCTTATTGTTGCATACAACCATTAGTGCCAGCTCAGACGGCTTTTTGATCTCCTGCGGCACCAACTCGGTGGATGTGTTCTCCGGCAGGGCGCTGGTGCGCACGGTGGCCGAAATCTTGGTGTCCCGCGGAGGACGATTGAGCGTATTATCCAAACGTAGGGTCCTAATCCCTGTCATGGCTAGGATGCAACGATGGTGCTTCTTAATAACCACGGCGATGGACTTCAGCGACTGCATTTTGTTTACTTTATCTGCAGCATAAAGCTATAGAAAAGTAAATGAGGGTTAAACCTATGTGACTTACATTTAATTTTGTAAATCCGTTTAGAAAATATCTATAAATCGTATGCGTTACAAAAAACCAAAATAACACCTAGGGAATTTTCTCAGAGAGGACGGGTACTTGCTAACCGATCGTTATATATAGAGTGCTTCAAAACCTAAACTCGCTTGACTTGATAAATGATATACAATTTCTATGCCTACTAGGAGAAAAAAAATTTTGAGAAATCTAGGAAAAGTCTAGTATATTGTAAGCTGGGTTAAAACTTTTATCACTTACCAAAATTTTAGAAATACTTTGTTAAAAATGGTCAAATCGATTTAGAAAAAAAAATTGTTTTACTTGGCTAAATTTGTTGGAAAGCTGGTGCTAAGGAATCGAACGGTTGAGCAAGACTGACTGAAAAATGTATTCGTTTGACTATGACAACAAGCAAAAATTTTCAAAGCCTACTTGGTGCAAAAAATTTGGTAAGCCCAGAATTATTTTATAAACCAATCAAATGTAACGGTTATGGACGAGAATCGACTAAAGTAATTTCATGAAAATCACTTGAATTTCAAGAAGAAAATTTATTAAAATAACTAGAAGTACCAGTGGCATATGCGAGTACATATTCATATGGATTTTATGGCTTTGTCCCGGGCACGCCATATGAGCATTACCACCCCCCAACCCGGCCAATTTCGGGCACATTATTCATTCATTTCCAACGACTTCATCAGCGGTATTCTTGCATGAACTATTTGCCACATTCAACATACAACACATTCGATGAAAAATTAGATTTGCGTTTTGCATACAAGGGGGGTGTTGCCGATTTCCCTCTCCTACCTACCAAAAAAAAGAATGTGTATATATAGGAAAATAGAAATAAAAACGAAAGCAGTTAGAAGTCTTGGGATTTTGATTGATTTGAATGTTACGTTGAGTGCGCAGCTCAGCTCGACTTGGATGTGTGACTGATGATTGATGGACTTGCCAGTACCCTGCACACCCCCAAGGACCCAGCCAACCAAAAAAAAAAAGACTGCACACATCCTTAAAGCCAAAAATATGTGTATATATTGGCTTCGTCCTTGTTATTCTTGGCAAGCCAAAAAAAATATGCGATTGGAAGAATGAGGGAAAAAAGAAATGTAATTTCCAGGGTCTGACAGGCATATGTCAAATTCGACGACATGCGAATTTTAATAAACAACCGATTGGCAAGCCAAAAAAAAAACAGGAAAAATTCTACTTGCATGTATTTTCCCGGAAAACTTACGTGTCTTCTTGCATAAGTAATTAATAATATTAATTTTGGGAGGTATGCAATACTTTAGACTTCTGCATGGATGTATTCATTTGTAGCATGATAGTTATGTACAGTAGTATGAGTTCTTAAAATACTGCACTCATTCTTTACTACTGTACAGTATTCTATAGGCCAGAAGAAAATGGCACAACATTTTCAGGTTACTAACTTCGAGTGAGTACAGTATATGGCTGCACTCTTCGTGAGTAAGTACAATATAGTTGGTTACACACTTTGTTAGTGAAGAAGTATAAAATGTACAAAACACTGTACTGCGTTGTCTACTCTACACCAAAACACTGTACAGTGTTGACCATTCCACACCGATTTTGCCGTACCACTATGGAATACTGCACACCGATTTTGCTGTACTACTATGGAATAGTACCCCACTCACTCATACCCAAATATACTTCTGCAGAAAAAGAGTGTGCCCATTTCTAGAATAGGTGATTCATTTGCCGTTTTGGATGCATTCATGCAGAAGTCTACAATACTTAATCCTGAAACTCATTTCCCCGCCAAGTTCACACTTTTCCCACACTCGATTCCTTTCCCCTACGCAGTGGCTGCAAGTGAATGACCAGAAGTTATGTTCTGGTTAATATCTTCAAGTGATGGCTCGTATACCTCCAATTTTTCGGCCTGACCCACTGAACTTTCCCGCAGTTTTTCTCTCGAGTTTCCAGTAGCCAGCAGCTCACGTGTGGGAGCGCCATTCACACAACTCCAAGCTCGCTAAAAAGCCAAAACAACAAATCCAAGCCAGCTTCCCCCTAAAAAAAAATAAGTAAAGAAAAGCCGAGGGCCGGATGTGGTTGCGTAGAAAGAGGCGACTCCACCACCGCCAGCACCACCAGCAGCAGTTCCAGCACCACTTCCAACTGGAGTTCAACCTCTTGAGGGGCCACCGAGAAAAGACAAAAAAAAAGGAAAAAATTAGAAGAAAGACAAAAAATACAAGTATACGGAGAGCCACTGAAAATGTCAGCGGCATGCAATGTGGACTTTCTGTTTGTATAAGGCCGCTCCGGGTAACTAAAATAATAACAATAATAGTACATAATACTAACTCAAAATGCCAACTTCCGAAAGCCGAACTCCGTCATTACTCCATTTTTACCACAATTAAAAGGTGGATGATGTTGGGGGTCTCTCGACTTTTTGAGTTTTGTGCTTCCAGTTTCGAGTTTCCAGTCTCCGCATCTCTCGAGTGTCTTGGGTGAATGTCTTTTCTATCTCCACCTCCTCGGCATTATTTCATTTCATTACGTTTTATTTATTTTTTAGTAGCAGCAGACCTTTCTTCTCGTGTATGTACAGATCTCTGGGCTAATGTCAACATCCGTTCGTATAAATGAAAAATGATTGGGTGGTAAATATTTGTGGAAAACTGAGGAATGAGGAGTACCGGAGGAACTTCAATAACGATATCTTGGGAAATTGGTTCTAAGAATCAACTTTCTTGGCATTTCCCATCGCAAATTATAGGCCGCGATGGGAACAAAAAATAAAACATCCGATCCATCCCATCCCAGCCAATTCAATTCCAATCCCCAGTTTCTGTTCAAAATCTGAGCTTCGTGCGTGTAAAGTTTTGCCTGCTTGCTTTCTTTATTATTGTTTTTTTTTTTTTTGTCGCGGCGCGGCATTGTTTTTCGAAAGTCGCTTAACTGACAATTTAAGCGAAAAGATAGATGGAAATCGAGGAAAACGCGATCCGACGCACGCAACGCAAAGTAAAAAGCAGCCAAAAGCCTTCCCCCGTCTGCTGGAAAGTCTATAAAAAAGGATTCAATATAGAAATTAATGTTAGACCGCCTTTCGAGGAACACCAAAAAAAAAACATGTAAAAACTGTTTTAGTCGAGGGTCTCGACTATAAATACCCGGCATTGAAATTGTAATTTTATTAATAGGTGTGCGTATGAAAAGTGCGGGGCGTATTTCCATGAAAAAGCTTGTGGGCGCAACACATTTTTGCCATTTTCGCGAACAGAAGTACCCGTAACCGGTTGATTTTCACAAGACAGATAGATATTGGATTTACCAATGTATTATTAAAATTTAATGCCTCGAGACTAACAATTGTGGACACCACAGAATTTAGCGGTTTGCGGGGGTGCAGAGGTGGTAGGTGAGTCTTAAAACAAAATTGTGGAGAACTGGTATCAGAAAATTCGGAATATGCAACTGTCATATCTCTATCTATTATACTTTCCAAGATCTAGGCGTTCATAAAGATAAACGGACAGACGGGCATGGGTAGATCGATTCGGCTGTTGATGCTGATCAAGAAAATATATGCTCCCTTCTTCCTGTTACATACATTCGTGCGAATTCAATATACCCCTATTCTTTTTAAGAACCGGGTATAATAAAAAACTCTAAAAATGGGGGGAATGCCAAATGAATTACGATAAGCAGCAGGCGGCCACCCACCGAAAACAACAACGGCCAGCAAGCAGGATAAACAAGCAACATTTTCGCGGGGAGGTGTGGGGAAAAGGGAATGGGGGTGGTGAAAGGATTTCCGAAAGGGGCGAAAAATTGCACCAAAATTAATAAGGAGTCGCAACAAAAAAAAAAATACCCCACACACAGCAGAAGAAAAGAAAATTCGACTTGGGTAACAAAATCTTGAGCAGAAAGTTGCGGGCCAGGGCGACTGTTAAAATGAGCTACATACCCAGCCAATTAAAAATTGAATTTCTTTTTAACATTAATAAAATATGTAATACCTTACAGTATTCTAATAGCTATTAAATAAATAACATACATTTTTGTTTTTACGAATTAGCTTAAATTAAAGCTTTTTAACTGAATTTTATTGAGTATGTAAGCACTATTAAAGAAAGATTTATTTTTTAAATATTCTATATAGGATGTATTTGATATTGTGTTAAAAAAAACAAGCCATTAGAACGGTTTTGAATATGGTTTCGAAGTCGGTTTGGAAGTCATCAATTTTAAATTCAATAAAGGGAAATGTATGTCAACAATTCGAAGTATTTTATTTTTAACATTAATCAACGATGCATTTAAAATAATTCAAAATATTTTATTTAGGAAGTTTAAACTGTTTTTTCGTTGAAAAAATATTTATTTGAAAATCAAGGACTGCACTTTTCCGATTGTGTGGCAGCCAGCCAATGGGCAAAAGTAAAAAATTATTGAAAGTTTATGAAAATAACAAGAGAGGAAAAAATGAAGAATGGAAACACCAACAACAAAAAAATGGAAAAATAACCCAACACACAGCACAACAATTGCTTGCCGGTGTCGGTTGTGGCTTTCCTTCTTTTATTTTATTTTAACATTTTTTTTTTGCTTTCCTTTAACTACAGCAACAGACGGTGTCGAAGGGGGCAGGATGGGGTTAAGACGGCGGCATATTGCAGCCTTTGATTCCTTTTCATTTACTTTTCTCCGCGCTTTTTTTTCTGGCTTTGGTAAAGGATACAACCAAGCGACCACCAACGAAAAAAATGCGGAAAAATGAGGAAAGGAAATTTTATTGTTACACCAGAAAAATAACAACAAAGGGGGAGATGGTCGGGGCGTCGCATTTTGGCTACGTTTCCGTTTCCGTCGAAGACGAAGTCAAAAGTCCAAGTCCAAGTCAAAGTCGAAGCCATATCGAAGGCGATTACAGGAGCGAGCTAAAAAAAAAAATAAATGTATATAAAAATCAACGGGGGGAAATTATAATAGCTCCGGGTTTTCTACTGCCTTTTTTTGTTTGTTGCCCGCTGGTCAACGGCAGCTGGGGGCTCAAATTCGTTTAAGAAACCGTTTCTGTTTACATTTTTAATAATGCAAAACTGGCAACAAAAATCGAAAGGCACAAAAAATTAAAATTTTACATTGAACCAAGGCAGGAGGCAAGAAAAAAAAGGGATCTCGGCTCAATAAACAATTGCCAACCCTCTCCTTTGACTAATGTTTGATGTCTGCAGAACCCCCGCCTGACTTTTGGCTACAATTTACAATTTTTATTACCCAATTTCTGCGAGTCAAATTAAAAATTAATTATATACAGCAATGCCAAGGGAAAATGTAGAGAAGAAGAAAAAAAAACACCAGAAGGAACAGCAGTACAACAACGAAATAAAGCTGAAAAATCTTTTGATTTCTTAACGACGTTTATTTTTTTTGTTTTTTTTTTTCTTCATTTTGATTGTTGTTGTTCGAAATAATTCAATTAAATGACGCCACACGATGATTGTTCATTGAAATAACGAGGGGCTTGGGGGATGGGGTCTTGATATGGTTTGCTGCCAGTTAAAATGTACGACGCAATTAAAAACTTCCTGATTAAAAAAGCCCCCAAAACGAAGCCAGCAAAATAATGAGCTAGGGAACACGGCAAATAAATTTGCTGGTATAACAAAATTCAACAAAAATCTACCAAAAAACTTGTTGAAAAAATGATTCTTTCAAAAATAACTTAAAGACAATTTTATACCATAGCCATAAATATTTTATATATCCATATAAGCTCTATATATTTTTCGCTGTGCATCGAATCAGAATCTGCATCCGATTCGGTTTCGACTTGAGCTCTCAGATATTTATCAATTAAGTAAACTCCAAGTTGATGACTAAGTGAATGTGAATTGGAATTTATGATGCAATGATCCCGCATTTCATGTTCGGCAAAAGACTACTTATAGTTGTATAATCCATCAGGCGGAAAGAGAAATGGTATTAAACAATTTGCCGGGGGCTTCAGGTCCTTTCAAACAATAAGCATACGTATAATTTCATTTTGTGATGTAAACTTACAAAACACTTGGCCACACAATACCTTTGTTTCGCATTTTTGGGAATTAATCACTTAGCAGGTAATGCAATAACAATAAAATATTATTATTAACAACCAGTTTTTGGCCCCGGTGACTATTATTATTATTATTTTTATTGTGAGATTGCCTGGCCCCTGGCTGGTTTCGTGTACAGTCTGTACAGGCCAAAAAGTGGCTGTGCTTTCGATTGCCAATTGCGCGCGTCAGCTAACTGATGGCACTCACTGTATGCGAGTCATGACAATAAAGCAAACAAGAGTGGAAAAAAGTCACCAGTTTATGACAGCAATTAAGTAATTTTTTAAACACTCCAAAGCAGCTCAGTGGCAGGCCCGAAAAACTCGGCTTACCTCCCAAGTAAAACAAATATGGATCTCGTATCTGGTTATAATTTTTACCTGTTTACCTCTGTGAGTGTCTTACTTAAGCAACAACATACATAAGCCACAAAAATTGTCATAAAACTGCCAAAAATATACGTTAATTACCTTTTAAAGGTTTTTCAAATTAAACTCGTTAAAATATGACTCTGTCCCGCTTTGGCTCCTGTCCCTTCTATCGCCGTCTTACTCCCGCAGCTGGTGTAAGCGAGACAGGCATAGGGGACAGAAAGCACCGTTCGAAAAGATCGGCCTCAAAAAAGTCGCTTTTTTTCGGCAGAGACATTGCATATATAACGTGTGAAGTTAATTAAACCCGAGTACAAGTTTATTACAAAATATGATTTTAGTTCACACACATCCAAATTTAAAAACCGAATCCCAAGGGGCGATGTTAGAGCGGGATGGGTAGGGGGAAAATAGAGCGAGATGGACGGATGAGTCAGAGCTTTAATATGGCACGCAATATGGCGGTTATTTTGGGTTTTCGTTTGGCACTCTGAACGGTTTCTGGTTGGGTTTTGTGGCTCCTCTTCATTTTGATCGTTACGGTAATTCTTTGGAATTTCGGTGTCGAAGATTTTGGTGGGAAAATTCGAGAGCGGAAGAAAACCCATAAACATCAACATAAACATAAACATGAGTTCCAGAACTATACTTTAATGTGTGCCATACTAAATTTTTCCCATGCTTAAAGTTAATAAAAAAAGGCCTGGCGGCCAATTAAATCATCTCTTTCAGTTCAACTGAAATCAATATTTCACTCTTATTGTACAACCATTCCTTGTTTTCCTATGACCTTTGTGCAATTGTGTAAGAAATGTGTAAAAGCAGGGTGCAGGATACACATGCACTGACGTATGAACAGCAATACCAGTGTTATTAATAAATGAATTGCATGTTAACAATAAAAGTTAAGAGACCAGCCAAAATGGAGCAACACGGCTAGGAAAAGCAGCTGAAAACCCGTGAAATATATGTAAATATCCGCATATATACAGACGATATATACATATACCGGGTGCCGTTCCGTTCCGTTCCGTTCGGTTCTCGTTTCAGGTTTCGGGTATCAGGTTAAAGCCACCGCGAATAGTTGGTAATAATAATGAACGAAAACGAACGGGCGCCTGGCTTTTGGGCTCTTTTAGCCTGCTCGCCGAGAAAAGTAAAAAAGAAAAAAACTGAAAAACTAGATTAATATCTCCCTCGAGTCCTTTTAGTCAAGTTTATACCCATGCATGGGAGGGTGCATGCACACATATACTCATACTCGTATTTGGTGTGTTGTCCAAGTTGCTTTGCATATGAATTGTATGCGCTTGAAATGCTCGCCAGTGGGTTGAAATCGAGACCCCCAGGACCTGCCACTAAAAAAGGATATTGCTGGCGAAAAACCATAAAAAACTTGTTACCCAGTTTATTAGAAATAAATTGCTTTCCATTTATTTAGGATATTTTTATTCTTCAGCGATTTTTATCGATAAATTCGATACATTTTGTGGTGCAAATGTAGCCCACTGTTCTCCGTTGGCACCAAAATTGTTGGACTTCTTGAACAAACGCTAACGAATGAGTTCTCACATGCAATGTGTGTGACTTTCGTCATCTATTGGCTCTATATGCAAACACACACCACACATATGAAATGTAAATATATAAGCTATATATCAACCGAACTATTAACACGATCAGGAGCGCAGTGAAATGGCAACAAGAGGGTGCCAATAAAGGCTCACACAAGTCCTCCAAATAATTGCTAAAACCAATATTATTTTGCTGATCACCTGCAAGGTGCTTTTGTTGTAAACCCCCCTAAAAACACCGCCACTGAACAATATAACCAACAATGGAAAAAAGTTTCACAATGCCGTCCCGTCGTTGACTTTATTCGTATTCGTTTTAAATGAAAATTAATTTATGCGAATCGATAAGCCGTCGGCTCTTGGGGGAAAATCGGAGGGGGAACATTGTGGCAAAGGTGAAAAGTGGCAAGGTATTTGGGTATTTAATATTCGGCCACTAGGCGGCGCTACCACCGGCGATCATTTTCGGGTCAACATTTCAGCCCAACTCCCAGGACCTGTCAACCCCATCGACCAACCCCCTTTCTCGGCCGACCCATGTGCGTGTTTTGCCGGCTAAAAATCAGCCCCTGCCCCCGGTCCACCCCCTCTGTTTAGCGTTTTTTCCCGTGGCCGTTTTGGTTAGTCACTCGGCCCGGTCGGTCAGTCGAATGGTTAATTGAAGTCATTTTTCTAGCCCTCGTTGGGCGACTTGACTTGGTCATGTGCCTTTTTATTATTGAAAGGTGATAACAGACCGGGCCGAAGTGGTGGGTGCGCTTCGTGGCCAGAAGTGTTAGGTGTTAAGTGGGGTTAAGGGTTAAGTTCTGGCCCATTCGGACGCATGTCCGGCTCCTCGTTATCCTGTCGTTTTATCAGGCCGAAAGGCTAATTTCTCTGCCAGCTTAGGCCATCAATCCTGAAAGGTATTGCCTCCAATGATTCCCATAAAACGCACGATTTTCAAGAGGCTTTTAAGATAGTCACAATTCGTGGAATTTAGGCATTTACGCATTTCTGTTGTTTCTAAATAAAATTGTAATCTGCAGACCTATAAGTAAGTATAATTTAGTAATAATATTCCTACGCTCTGCTCATTAATTAAGGCATTCTCTTTAATATTGTTTATTAATATTTCGTTGACTCTTTTGCTTAATATTTACTCTGCTGTTTTCTAAACTTTTACCTGCGACCCAGCTTTATTTCTTGGGTAAAATAACTTTAAATTATAAATTTTTTAAGCTAGGTGCAGCCTGTTCAAATTTCTTCAAATATCTGGCAATGTAGGTTTAATGAATTAGGTGCAGCCTCACCGAATTTCATCAAAATTATCAGAAATTGGCACGTAGATCGCTGCAATCGTTAACCCCGAAAATCGATAGCCAAACGATGTCACAAAATCATAAGAAAAAGGCGCAGAATACCGACACGTGCCCGGTGCCAAAGCTCTTGATTCGAAGCCGAATCGGAGGCCTAAGCCGAGCCTCAAGAATCCGAAGAGTTCGGGCTCTTCTGCGTAAAGATTCCCATCGTCAGTCGCCGGCATCGTTATAATAATGATCGTGATCTGTCCCGATGCAGCGCACGCATAAGTCATAAGGCGGGGAAGAGTGGACTTAATAAAAATTATTACACCTTTATGGGTGATCACGTACCGCGGAGTGAACCATAAATTTCAGCTAGAAGAGCAGCGGAGCAAATAAGCTGATGATGGGGCAAGATGCCAGATAAGGCGCAATCCAAAGATACAGAAACACAAAGATACTGAAATCCAGGAGAAGTCAACGCCAGTCGAGGTCTTTTACTTTCCTCAATCATGAGGGGGCCTACACCCAACAAAAATGGTATCACTTTTTGATTGCAAATGCTTACCTAAGAAAAGTGGGAGTGCTTCTCACAAAAATATTAAATAAAACTATTCGAAAACTAAAAGGAAGCGAGTGATTTCATTAAAGATTTTTATAGTACATTTACTGCCCGATCTTTATACAACTTGCCACATGGCTATATATTTAAATTTTCAACTGTAAGCAGATAGATTTATATCTATTTAGAGATATTATTATATACATATGTGGAAAAAAATACAGTTTTATGCCAATCACGAAGGCAATAAGGGGCGTGGCAACAATTTCAATTTAATCTAAATCAAAAAGACTTCCGTCTCTAGCTCTTACCATCTCTGAGTGTTCATACATACAGACATGCAGACGGACGGACAGACGGACGGACCGACAGACGGACGGACAGACAGACGGAGAGACGGACGGACAGACGGACGAACAGACAGACGGACATGCCTAGATCAACTATGCTGTTGATCCTGCTCAAGAATCCTCCTTTCATATCTTAAGGTTTTGAAAATGTTGAATAATATGTCATTTTGTATACAAAACTATTATAAATAAACAAAATCACCTAAAATATATAACGGAGTCAATAAATGCTCCCTTATATCCTACTATAAGGTGTGTGGCAATACCTTCCCTGAATAAGCACAACAAATATTATATTTCCCTAATTAAGGGGCAGTCATTAATTTTTGTAAGAAATAAAATGTTGACTTAATTTTCAGTTTGCCCCCAAAGGCAATTGGGAACTATGGACTTTGGATATAATATAGTATATGGATTGTGTCACGTAATGAAAATCCTCCCCGAATGGCATATATGTTGGACCAGTAATAACGTAATAAATATTCAAATTACACTATTCCTCTCCATTCGAGCGGCCATTTTTCGAGCAGTTTCGAGCCCATTTAGCCCATTTCGAATTTCCATTTTTCCACCTGGGCAATGGCAATGCCAGTGGCACTGGCAGTGGCAGTGGCAAATGGCCCAAAACGTCAACATTAACACGACCAGAAAGCCAAATGTATATATCAGGCCAACTGAGGCGAAGCCCCCGTCTCCTGATGCCAAAAATTCGGAGTCGTATTCCGTATTCCCGCGATAAAAGGTCGCGGGTATTGGTAAAAAGTAAGCTATGGCACATTTATAGTTGCATTATGCTAATCAAATGACACCCAATGGTGGCATATCCCCATATACCCTACTATACACATATATATATACGTATTTACTGACCCCTGGGCATTGTGTTAACTTTAACTTGCGCGGCCGACCCCGACATCGAGGGTTGTTATTTTGACATTCGAGTTAATAGATCGGTTTTGGCCATAAATTAGCATTTTATATAGGCATAGGTGTGTTGTTGTGCGGCCCACGGCAGGGAAATACATTACCTTTATATATACGAGTAAGAATATATATCTTTGGAGTGAGATTGGTCAAGTGTGGCCGCCCAAATGAGTTTGTTGTTCCCAGGTGGCACTTATATGGGTATATATTGTATATATTACGATACTTTCCCCCTCAGTCAGTGGCTGAAAAATGTCACAAGTTTGTTAAGGTCTTATACGCAAGTAATACAATTTAATTATCTGGACATCGAAAGAAACACGCGCCTAATATTCAGTGCAAAGGTTTGAAGGTACTGATTCGATTGCTTATTGCCAACTCGAGTTTATTTTTGTAACACCTTTCGTTCACGGTCACAGATCGTCTCAATTGAATTTATTACAATCTCTGGCAGACCTGAAACTTCACACATTTCTTGGCCATCAAGTGGCATTAATGTTGCGCTGCATCAGCTGCCCCGGGATTTGCATATAAAAACCAAGACCGGCGAAACTCCAACTCCAAGGAAGCGGGGATCAATCAATAGGATGCTGCTCGGTTATGTAAATGACTGCGAGCCGAAGTCTGCTTCCTCCATCTGGAAGTGAGTGAGTGGGCTTGCATTTATAATTATGAGAAAATCGCCGGGCATCGATCGGGGCACATCTGCACCCATTCGATGGAGGATTCACTGGCAAACTGCCAGATACTCACTCATACGCCGAAGAAAATAATGAAAATAAATAATATCCGCTGGCATTCAAATGCAAATCATTTTGCATCGGAAGTGTATTGAAATCGGAATCAACAAGGAAGCGGGGAAAGGGAAAAGATTTCCAGATCGAGATCGAGATCGGGATCGGGATCGGGATCTAGAGCAACCCTCGTGGAAAATCAAAGGCACTACCTGATGGCCTTGCCTCAAGATTATGATTATGCAAATTGGTTACCCAGTAGGGGTTGAAATGGTTGGTGCGGCTGCTGTGTTTTCGATTGCCAAAGGATTTCTCGTATTTGGCAAATTTGCCAAAATCAAATTGATTGTTCGCTTTGTTCGATCAGCGACAATTTCGAGTGGCATTTTGTGGTAATTGATACGAGCCGACTACCATTATCGAGCCCTATCGGTGTCCCGGGAAAACGGCAACCCTTTCTCTGATGCGAAAATTTGCAAAGGCCGGGCGAAAAGAATAGAAAGTTGGCAAAACAGTGCAAAACACTTCGCAGCGAAAGGGGTGAAAGTGCTTAACCCCTTATTTTCTGCAAAGAAAAGGCAATGTATCATGTAATGAGATCAACTTGGCATCGTTTAACCGATTCTCGTTTTTGTGATGTTTACTTTTTTTTCTGGCAAGTGATATGCGATCCCATTTGCGAAACAAAGGAGTCCCCGCTGGGATTGTGTGATTTTGGGAGTTAATCTGCGTTTAAGGACTTGTGGCACTTGATTTTGCGGATTGTGTTGCAGGAGAAGGGGATGTTCAAAGGAATTATTCATATATAAAATTGGAGTCTTTACAATTTTACTTATAAGTATAATGCTTTCTGGACAAGATACTTTACTTATTCTTTTTATCACCGAATTTAAAAAAAATTTAATATGGTTAAGCTGATGGTTATGATAATATCATCAAGAATTGATAAAGGGCGAGTAAAAGGTGAATTGCACGTATCGTCGATATTTGTTGTTCAATCTTTATGAAACTTTTCAGATTGGCAAATAACTCTATTTTTAGTAGTGGGCAAAAACTTGTTGTACGTAGCTCATACCATCTCGGAGATAGTGAAAAATATAAAGGAAAATACAGTTTTATCTACGTTGCGAAGGCGGAAAGGGTCGTGGAAGGAGTTTGATATAAACTTGATCTTCCTTCATGAATATATATACTTTGTGGAGTCGGAAAGCTTTCATTTCCCTGTTATATACTTTTTAAAAACTTAATATACTATTGATACCTTAAGTTACATGCCATAAGTTTACTTTAATNGATATAAACTTGATCTTCCTTCATGAATATATATACTTTGTGGAGTCGGAAAGCTTTCCCTGTTATATACTTTTTAAAAACTTAATATACTATTGATACCTTAAGTTACATGCCATAAGTTTACTTTAATTGTATGTTTTGACATGATTCATTCTTGATTTCTTAAAATCAAATTTTTTGTTATTTTCCGGCTACTTTTTCACCCCATTTACTACCCCGGAATCTTGAATCATCGTTGGCTTTGCGATTTCCTTGTCATGTGCACTGGATACTCAAACATCACCCTACTTGTATTTTTGCTCATGACTACCATTCCGAGCGCAAAGGTTATCGTGTGGTTATTTCCACTTTATCTTAGCTTTCATCTTTATTTGTCCAATGAGGAATGCCTGGCGTTTTCTACTCAGTTCTGTTCAGTGTTCTTTTATGCTTTATAGCTGCTCTAGTTCCATATAATTCCATAACCAATCTGGGAGATCAAGATCAACTGTCGATGGGGCTGCCTAGTTCCGTTCACTCTCTTTGGTAAAAAATTCGCAACGTGTGTGAACTTTTCAGCATTCAGCTTTTATTGAGTGTATCCACAAGTTTGCGCTGCAAAAGATACAAAGATACGGACGGATAACTGGGGAGAAGGGGGTGTGTGTATGTGTGTGTGTGTGTTGTGGAGGCTCACGTAAGCTTTTGTGGTCGCAACTGTTTGCCTATTGTTCTAGACGACTCCGACTGTTGCACGAAAATTAATTTTCCAAGCGGCAAGTGGCATAGGTTCTAAAGGGGGTGGCAGGGCGGCAATGCAGATTTGCCAAGAGCTGATAAAAACCAGACGCTAAGGCTTGAAAAGGTCGTCGCCTGTGGTTGTTGTTACTGTTGTTGCACAAAAGTTTTCGCGGGCCGCATAGCAAAATGCACCGTTATGCGAAAAGCGAACGGCAAGCGACCAAGTGCACTCCGGCCTGCGTATCTATGAGATACAAATGTGCAAAAGGCAAGTTTACATATGCCACCGCCTGCACCGCCACCACCACCGCCACCACCACCGCCTGCTCTGTTGGCCAATGTTATTTAGTAGTTAATAATGAGCATGTTGCCGCTGTCGTTGTTTGTTTTTGCACTTGCCTCGCATTTTGGATCGTCCGAGGGTATCAGTTCGGGGCATGCCACACCGCAGATTGAGTACAAATCAATCCAAGGGCAGTAGGACAAGCAAATTGCATTTGCATTTCACTTTTAATGTTGCCCACTTATGCTTCTATATATAGTAATTTTTCCTTTGCAAATAATACTCTAAAATCGCAACCAAAAATCTATTCTATCAACAATCCATTTCGTTGTAATTTAAGTTAAGTATCTATGAGTAAATAAGGCTGCATCTTCCGCAAAGTCTAACCCGAAAAGTTTCTCAAGAATAACCCAAAACTTGAGCCAGCTTTGTGGCATCCCCTTGGAGTGTTCGACGAGGGTATCCATCGGTTGCAGGCAACCCCTCGATGGCTGTGCAATGCACTTGTTGCCTTGGATTTCGGTGCGTGCACTCGCCCCACGAAAACTCCTGCATATCCTGCACTAAATTCGCTGGCAGCGAATCGCCGGCGAATGTCCTGGCATAATGTGCGGTGCAGAGACCGGTGCAGGGAACCTACCGTTTTGGGACGAGATGGTTGGGTTGGGTGCCGCCGATGGCTGTGCGTGTGCAGGAGAACTCAAGGACATGCCGCTTCTCACGGCGCGTTATGCAAATTTGGGGCAGCACTCGGGGCAAACAATATTGCGGGGCATTGTGCGATGGAATTCCCACAGATAGAAAGATACCCGACAGGAAGGGGAATAGAAATGGCTTTGGATATCAAGCAAAGCGGATCGGCTGGGATGGCATTGATTGGCTCACGCACTTGTTGTTTTGCCGGCCATTAATCAATGGTCATAGGCCCCCCTGTTGGCTGTTTATGCTAATGTTTGTTGAATGTTTTCGATGTGGGACGGGGGCAGACTTTTTGCTAAATGCCAGAAAATGCCAATAAATCACATACGAATGCGGTTGCTACCCTGAAGATTTCGCTTCACTTCACTTGTCAGCGGCATCATTAATAATCCTTTACTTTACGTCCTGCGCCATAGCCTACTTAGCGGCGTCTTTTTTGGCCATCCGTAGCCGGGTCCTGGGCCAGAGGAGCGAAAGCAAGGTAAATGATGCAAATAAACAAATGTCATATGCGTTGCGCATCTGCAGACGGGCCGGGCAGGACCGGGCCGGGCCGGGCCTGGAAAAGGGTTTCCACTCTGTCTTTTGCCGCTGTCAACCTCAAAAATGCCATTAGGCAGGACGTGCTCTCCTTTCGCCTGCTTTCTCTGCCTGTCACACATATGCTCGATTCATGTAATTCGATTCGAAAGGACTCCTTGCCATTCCCCGGCTCACATTCCTTGATTCGGAATTAATGCAAATTAATGATGCCTCTGAGTCCTGAGTCCTTCAGCCTGAGTCCCTTTGTGCTGTATGTGAAATCAAATGGTTGCCCAGGATGCTTGCAAATAGTTTTTTAATGATTGCCCTCCAACGATGCTCTCACCACTACTTTTTACGGCATTTTCCTACAAAACTGTAAGATTTATACCAGAAATTCCAAGGGTTATCGTTTCAAAATCAATGCAAGCTTGTGGCCAAGACAACCTTCAATGGACAAACATTTTCGACGACTCCATCAATTGAATCTTACAACACTTCTTGGCCCGGTCAAATCAAACCTTCGCCGGCATCTCTCGAGCAATTTGGCCATTTAAAGCTGAACGAACAATCCACCTGCCATCTGACCTGGCAACACAAATCTCAAGCTCAAGCTCGACGCGAAAAATGCGATTACAAATCGCTGGCCGTAGAGTTCGACTCGAGTACAATCGAGTGCCACCGGCGGCAAGTGGCACTTTAGAGTGATGGAAACCGAACAATCAAATCTGAATTATTATAATGCCAGCCATAAATGGGAATTAACAGAAACCGAAACAGAAACAGAAACAGAAAACTGAAATTGAAGCCGAGACATGCGACATGTTTGTATCAAAGTCTGAGTTTGGGGCAATTTATAGTTTCAAGCTGGCAATCAAGGTGGGCAAAACAAAAAATTTAAGGGAAAAATGTGATTTTTTGGAAGCTGAAACAATTTCAAGAAGCCCCATTAACCTCAATTAGTGACTTCGGCCACGAACGAAGCAAAATGCAAAACAATGGCAAACAAGCCAGAAAAAAAACTCAAACTCGAAGCTGCTAATTAAAATAATGTCAATAAAATTGTTGTCCATTATATGCCAACCGAAAATTGCATCCCGCGCAGCTCGAGACGAGACGAGACGAGCGATTGCCAAACGCTGAGAGGGCCAAAAGTCGAACGAGAAAATACCCAAAAAAAAAAACACACACAACTCCAGATACAACAACAGCACACACACAATCTGGTATTAAAAAAACAACAACACAAAATAATCACAAGTTGGCCATAAAAGTCAAACTCAAACTCAAAGTACAAAGCAAGCCATAAACGAAAAACGAAAGATGAAAACAATAAGTCAAGGAGTTAACATATTTGCTCACACGCTGGCTACAGTGCGTTTCATGCATTTACAGGGGATATTACCAATATAATACTATACTCCTAAGTCGGCTCAAGGTTTGATAATCAAGAAAAAATCAAGAAAAAACCTGGAGTTCCGAAATAATTCTAAAAAACCTAGACAAACTTATAGTTTTGATAGAATTTTCTAAAACTGAATTGCATTGCCGAAACACACTGTAGCCTTTGAGATGTGCGAGCACCTCATATAAACTGAACAATCGAACGGGAAAATATTCCCACAAATTTCGTAAGCCCGAAGTCTACAATTGTGGCCGCTGGCAAGCTAATTATTAGTTAACTTGTATCTTTAAGATACGCGACTCAGGTCGCAGCATTGCTTAATAGACCAGAACTCGCCTCCATCTCCGTGCAATCTAGAGGCCCCTGGCCCTTCTTTTTATTTCTTTTTCCATCTTTGCCTTTTTTTGTTTTTTGTTTTTTGTATCTGTCAGTTGACTCCATTGTCATAACACGTTTCCGTGCAGTTGTCGCTTAGAGGTTTTGTATCTCATGGATGCGGAGAGTTTGTCGGTCCGTCCAATAGTACAATTCATTGGCTTTCCCAGCGCTGTCAAATGCATGATTTTCACATGTATCTATTAGATACGTTTGTATCTTTCCCCTGTTTTTGGCGCACTATTGCAGCGCCAATGCGTAGCAAACGACACAGTTTACTCCTCCAACGGGCCACGCCCACGTTCGGACAAATTACACGGCTGCAGCTCCAGTAATTTTCCGAGAAACATTTCGCCCTCGCATCTGTGGGAAGCGAAAAGTACGTGTACGAGTATCTTTTGACGAAAGTATCTCGAACTTGAAAGGCCCCAGTGCCGGCAATGCTAAAAGCTAACAGCTTGTCGAAAGTAGGCAAATAAAAAAAATTATAAAAAAAAACATTGTGCGGATACATTTGAAGCGATCAAAACACTCGAATGGCGGGAAATTTGCATATTATAGATGGGAACAGGACACAGATACTTTGCACCAGCGAGCACAGTGGCTTCAATTCTTAGAATTCAACAAGAATTAAAAAAAAAACAAAGTTAATTTCACTTTGAAAATCAATGGCACTATGAAATATTGCCTTTACACAGGATTTTTCATATGAATTACTTAGTCTATATGATTTCTTATTTGATTTTAGTACCAAATTTCAAGACATCTCTTGTAAATTAAAGTTTGGCAAATAGTTTTGGGACCACTGTTCGGCGGGCACATCCTGGGGGTTGTGTTCCTCACAACTCTCTCATTAGGAAAAGGTCAGAGGTGGGTTGGAAACAAAAAAATCAAACATTTGTGCAGTTGATGATGTTCCCGCAGGAATCGCCGGTATCTATAATGCGTTTGCCATCTATAGGCCGAGTATTCGAGTATCCTTGAATCATCGTATCTTGTATCTGGTAATTGTATGTGGATTTTCGTGTTTTGGTCCGGTGGCATATGCAAGAGTCATAAATCTGAAGTAGCTGCTGCCATTTCGCATTCGACACCGCTCCCGACTGATGATGAGCTATGCGTTTTCTATGCAAATGGAAAATGGAGAGCCGCTTGGTTTAATTGAAATGCAAATGCAGGAGATTGGCGAATGGCTTTTTCGGGCTTTTGTGGCCGCAAGATCACGCTTTGCTTAAAATCCCTGAAGTGCAAAAACACGATCAAATGCGAGCGAAATCCGAGATCGCTGACGTCGGTTCTATGTATCTGTATTTGCATCTATTCCTTGTATCTGTATCTGTATCTGTATCTATACAAAGTACTCGTATCTTTTGTGTGTGGCTTGGTCAGTTATCCAAAACCCAAGCCAAATCCAGAGTCCCAAGCCCAAGCCCAGGCCCAGGTATCGGTGTCCATTGGACGTAATTAGAACGAAAAAAAGCTACGCCAAAAGATGCAGCGGAAAATTTGCAAAATTTTGTGCGCAACTGAAATGCATCTGACGGATTCCGATTAAAGAGAGGCGCTTACCGAGGCGTTGAGGGAAGTTTACCAAAGCGTAATGCGATCTGATCGGTATCCAATTTCCCTTCGGGAGTTGCAATACAAATTCTTCCTCAAACCCATGTTTTGGGAACTATTTTTATTTAATTTTTCATATTTTATTTTCATCTCGATCGTGATGACAGCAGCGTTGCCGATTTTCACGGCAATCGAAATTCAAATCGAAAACGAAAACGAAAACTTGCGGCAGCTGCACCAACGTGTCACCCCTAGCCCACCGCCTCATCCCCCAAATGCCCGCAAATTATAATAATTTAAGCGCCGAAGAAACAGGCGAAGGAAGAAAGCGCCTTCCAGGGCCAACAAAGGACTCGAAGAAAAAATTGCCGCCTAGGAAGTGGGACGTCCAAAGGAATTCCGAATGCCTAGCACTGAAAACTGAAAACGGAAAACAGAAAACTGCGCCTGCAATATGCAAATTAGCACGAGCCGAATCGAAAAAGGTGTGCACCTATGTAGGTTTGTACACCCGGCCGACGGAGGCACCCTTTCCTCTCGATACTTGCCTCAAAGGGCGGCGGCCAAACCCTCGACAGCGTCTTGAATCGAATCGAAGCGAGTAATGAGCAAAGGTGTTTAATTGTCGGCGGCTGGCAGCTGGATGAGGCACACAGCAAGGCACCAAAGGATCAAATACGCGGTGGCCACTGCCGGACAAGTTTTGAGAAGTTTCAATTCGACAGACGCAATTTCCAGGATCCAGGATCATGTGATTCGATTGAGAAGCAGGGTTAGAAGGCAACAGACTTGCGGTCAAGGTGGCTGCAAGAAAATGTTACAAAAAGGCAACACAAAAAAAATATAACCATGGTTATAAAAAATGCATAACATAAAAACGTCATATCTTCGAAATTACTGAAGATACGAAAACAATTTAAACTACAATTTGTTAAAAAGAATCATTACTTCAAACCACAATTAAACACCCTAAAAATATCATGGTCTTATTCCTATTTAAAAAGTTATAAGCAAAAAACTAACAAGTTAGGACAATTTCAGCTCACAGATATTTCATGCAAGTAGTTTGAAGGCATGTTTTGAGGAATTGTCAAGTTCCAGAACATTTTTTTTAATCACAATGGTTGTTTTACTGTCCTAGTAAATTTATGTTTAATTTGGCTACTTAATCTGTGAATAAATTAAAGAGTTTTGGACTGCTTAAGGATAGGACGACGCACAAAGATTTGTGTCATTAGTGTGTACCAATAAAAAAAAAGGTGGAACCCAGGGAAAAATTAGTTAAATACTAGACTTATAGAGCTTTACTCGATCATCCTGGCCGAAGTTTAACTCGATTTTCTTTAACCCGTTGTAGAAATATTTATATTTTTCTATATATATAGTACAAAAAACTATTCGTTTTTTTTAAATTTGAACCCTGAAGATCTTAGGTCTCAAAGTTATGAAAACTAACCAAAGAAAACTAATTTCGACTAGAATATACTCGTATACACCCATCAAAGCAACAAGTTTGCAATGATTAGAAAATTAGGTAAAGTATTTAAGTAAGACAAAAGCAGATGACAAACTCAAGTTTCAAGTAACTTTAACTCATTGTTAGATTATAAATTCCAGTGAAAATCGTCGAGTGCCCCCCCCCTGTAAAGTTGCATTAATATCATTACATCTCTCACCTGCGGCCTTGTAAAACAATTTGCGAATCATTTATCTATTACGCAATTACGGCGGCGCAACAATTGCCGCCTGTTGCTCCTTTTTACCCCGTTTGGTGTGTAGTCGCCACCCCAGCTCCTTTGCCGCTTTGTTCGGGGAATTTGCACTGCTAAATTTGGTGTAATTCTTTTTTTTAGCAGCTTTTTGCACAAACCACCAACAATGCGGCACCAACAATGGCACGCACTGTTATTACCCTGTCTTAAAGTTGACCCATTCCCGGGGTTTTTCAAATTCGCACCCCTTTGGCCAATGCTCACCCCTTTCGTTGCTGTATCTGTGCAGTGCACTGGGCAAAAATTTTACGTCATGGTAATATACTTATGAAATCATATTTAAGTTGTAGGTTCCAATAGGTGTTCCAGAATTTATCGAATTTCCAGAATTCTCCTTGAAATGTTGTGGAGCATTTTCAATTTTAGCCCTTAAAGCAGCTGGTTTATAAGATCACAAAATATAGGAATTTATAACACAGGTTGCCATAGGAAATTTATAAAATAAATATTGTAGCATCACTTTCATTTAGCTTAAGCTTTTGCGTGTACCATACCGTACCTTACACGACAGCTGGCTTATAAAAATAGGTTGCCTTAGGTAAAAAATAAATAATATATTGTAGAATCACAGTTTCATTTAGTTCTTGAAGGCATAAGTTAACCTATGCTACCTTTTTCCCATACCAAACCATACCTTACACGGCAGCTGGGTTAACTTTTATAAGCTAAATTATAATCAGATATTATTAGTTTGATTGGTAATTTGGTATTAATAAATATAAAGTGTAATATTCTGTAACATTCATTGTAGAATCCCTATTTTTTTGTTGCTGTGCATCAACCCCTTTGGCTGGCCTTGCAACATTGCAACACCTTTGGGTGTCTCCTCCCCGTCTCTGTCGCACGCACTCGCCATCGCCCTCGCCCTCGCCCGCTCTCACTCTCACTTTCCATGTGTGTTTGTACATTTGCAATTATCGCGCATTTATTGCGAAACAATGCAAAATACAAAACAACAACAATGGCTCCAGTTCTATCAACTGTTGCTTCTTCTTTTAGCCGCTCTCTTCTTGGTTTTTTTTTCTTTTTTTCTTTTTTTTTTTTTTTATCCACCTCATGTGTGTTTGGTGTTATGCAATTTGCTTTGTTTGTTGTTGCTGCCCGAGCCGTTCTATATTTTTCTCGGTTTTTTTTTTGTTTCGGCAAAAAGGTCAAAGGGCAGCCGATGTCCTGCGGTGATGCTGACGCCGCCATAGCTCCTGTAATTGCTGTCAATCTGCAATTGTTTTTTTTTTTGTTTGCCTTCACGCTGCTCTTTTTTCGGCTGCGAAAGGGAAAGCCAATTTTTGTTTTGCGATTTTTCATGTTTACGTCTAATTAACAGTAATTAACGCATTAAATGGGCGGGTATGTGGGATATTTTTTCGGGAGAGTGAAAGTGCCTTGCGGGCCCTTAAATAATTTACGAAATGTACAAAAAACTGAATATTCGATGAGAAAACTCAAGGGAAAGGTAAGGCAAAAAATAGATGGGACCATGAATAACATATCGTTATACTTGTAAATTAATTAGTTTAAAAATAATTGCCTTTTCTAAGTCAAAATACATAACAAATTGTTAAAGAAGAAATGACCTACAACTTGGAAAAAATTGTGGAAAACAAAGGAATTAAGTTATAGGGACTAATAGTTGTTGTTCGGTTAAGAGCAGCCATGGGCAGCCCTTGGCTCTTTTGGCTCCCAGTGCTCGCAAAAACAAAAACATGTGAATGCCTCGAAAAAAGGGAATCAAAATGAAGACTTCCAAATTGAATATCTGTGCTCTTCGCTAATTTAGAGCAAGACATTATGGAGGTTTATTGAGGGTTATCCAATTTCATATTAAATATAGTCAAAAATGTTATAAAACAAAAAGTTTTGTCATGGTTTTAAATTCTTTTTCAGGCCCAACAACTCTGACTTTTCGGTTTTTTTAATTTTAAAAAATTAACGCAGTCATAATGCCATTTGTTGACAATAAGTATGTAACCCAATAAAAAATTATTTTGATTGTTTCTTTGATAAAAAGGACCTTTTTTTTTGGTCAATCAAAGTTTGGCTGTAAGCTTTTAAGCATAGTTTTTCTGGTATCTCTCTATTCCATTAATTCGTTAAGGATTATGTTTGCTTAGGTTAATTGATTGAATCTTAATACCTTTTTGCACATTTCTTTCTTAAAAATCCATCAACAAATGAAGCCTCAAAGCTGATAGTGATTAAAATAAAATAAAAAACAAAGCTCCCAACAAAGCAAATCAATTTGCTTTGAACACTCACACAGGTACACGCATGAGAAGGCAGCCAACCGAAAACAACGCTAATATGACACTTTAACAGTTAGGCACACACACGCTCGCATCTTCCTCCAAAGCACACACACACACACACGCACAACTAATAATAAAAAATCATAATTTCAATCAGCGACAACAAGAAGAACAATAACAAATAACAAAAGAGCAGGCAGCAGCATCATCGGCACCTGCATGTTGCCGCCTCGCTCGCACCTATGCAGCAGCAGCGCAGTCGACGCAGCAAAAGCACAAAAAAAAACAAAAATTCGAAGAAATAAAACAAAAATAATAACTGTAAGAAGGAAAAAAGAGGCAAGCCAAAACAAAAACAAAATATCACTCAAAAGGTGGCATAGAGAGAGCGCATGCGCGCATCGAAAGAGAGTGAGTGAGTTAGCAGTGTGAGTGAGTGAGTGAGCGAGCGAGCGAGAGACGTAAACTTGAAAGCCAAAGAAAAATCAAAGGCAATTCGAATAAAATAAAAGTCATTCAATGGCGCGGGTCTGGGAGTTTTTTTGTCCGTTTCTAAGAAATGTTAAAAACTAATTTTTTGCAAAAATTATTAGAAAAATTATCAGAAATTTTATAGAATTTTTCTTGATTTTTGATTCGATTGAATGTTGTTGTAGGTCCTTGGGAATTATTGCTGAAGCTGCGTCCCGAATGCTTTTGAATGAATGATGTTGCTGCCTCTGCTCGCTGCCTCTCTGCCTCGGCTACCTGCGGCAGCGGAGAGAGACACACACCACACATGTGTGCCCCCTGTTGTCACTGTTGTTGTTGTCCATTGACGATGGTGTGTCGTCTGCTTTAGCTTTGCTTGGCTTTGCTTTGCTTTGCTTTGCTTTGCTTTGCTTGGCCTGCTGCCTGCCTGCCTGCCTTGCTTTTTCTCGCCAATCAAATGGGGCGGGGCTTAAATCGCTTGGCTCGCTTTTTTTTAAGCTTTCTGCTTTTTTTCCCCACCGCCGCTGTTGCTGTTGCTGCCGCTGCCGCTGCCTCGGTTGGCGTCGCTGCCATCGCTTCTTCGACTTTTTTGTGACACTTGTGCCACAGCGTGCTCGTGTGTTTTTATTATGCGAATTATTGAAAATTGAGAGCGCCGCCCGGGGGGAGGGGGCAGGGGGGGGCCTTTGAGTGGGCTTTTCCTGCGGCTCTTGTTTGAGTGAAAAGCGCGCTAGGCTGTTGATCGAGTGGCAAGGATAAATCCCGGCTTAGAGCCGGGAAAAAGGAAAGCTACGACAAGAAGGAGAAACCTAGAATACAAAATTATTCCGAAACGCTTAGGAAAACTATATTTAATATAATCTAAGTATTAAATCTTAAATTTAACCCTCTATATGGCGGGAACTTTGACTTTTTCTTATTACAACATTTGGTTCTATTCTATTTTTGTCAATTAAAGATTTGTTGTGAGTTTTTCTGGCAGGTGTATACGATTTTTTCAAATTTTTTATAGACTTTTTCTTAGGCAAAATATAAATATATACAAATTCAAATTACAAATTACACACAACACACAATAAACAGCATTTAAATTCTTTTGCTCATATATTATTGTTATAAATACCTTTTAGATCGTGTATTTTCAAATCAGGGAAATAAAAATCGTATATCCCCATAAAATTATGGGAAAGAAGCAGCCAAGGACACCAAAATCCCTAAAATATTCCTTCAACAAGTGGAACCATGCAAAATTCATATAAGATTTACTTATTATTTTAGACAACACGTAAGCTGTATTATTTATATAAGCAAAATTTATACATACAAAAATTGTTGCCTAAAATACAATATGTTTAAGGTGACAATTTGTATAACCATGTTTCTTTGTTGAATAAACTTTAAATTCAAATTGTCAGGCAAAGTTTCAAAGTTTTATTGTATCTTTCCAAGGCTCCAAGCTGAGAACACCTTGTTTCAGCTGTTAAATTTGTATACTATTCCATTGTTGTTGTGTATTGCTATCATTGAACGATTATCAAAATTCGATTTTCAAAAAATATAAACAAAAATAGGTATAAATTCAGTCAATATTTAGAATTCAAGGCGTTGTGGAGGCCCAGAACTAAGGAAACCACCGTCAATCAATAGAAATTTCCCGGTTCAAAGCAATCCCTAACCAGGCAACCGACTCAACAAGTTCGAAAGTGTTTTCGAACCGTTTTCGAACTTGCCTCGTGCCCCTGCGCTCGATTGCAACTGCAACTCAAACGACAGAGAGAAGAAGAGCTCGTTTGGCCGAGCGAAAGAGCAGGAGAGTGGGAGAGTGGGTGAGTGATTTTCCTTTGAGTCTTTTTTCCCCATCTCAATTTTTGTTGTATGTGTGTGTGTGTTCGTTCTGGTGAATTAAACTTATCTGCTGGGAAATGTCTTTGAGTCGCTCGCACGGCTTCAATGCAATTGGATCGAGCCAGGCATTGGGGCAAATATGAGATTTTTTTATAGATTTTAGGACCCCAACAAATCCCTCAACCGTGGGGTTAAAAAAATCTAATAGCAATAAAATAAAATGAGTTTCGGGCTGCGACGAGGACGCAGCAGAAGCAGAAGCAGCCGCAGCAGCAGCAGCAGCAAAAGCAAAAGCAGTAGCAGCAACAGCAGCGGAACCGAGCATCCGAGATCCCGAGTTTTTGTCTTCGGGGCTGAGAATTCTCCACCTCCACCTCCACCTCCACCTGCGCCCGGCTTTTCCCCATTTTCCAGCGATTTTGCTCTCAAAACTGCAGCAGCAACGCATCTGCGACTGCGAGTTGGCTTCTCCGGCCATTCCGGAGGTGTGCAGCAGGCCAGCCGGGACCCCTTAACCCGCCGAGGCGGAGGCATTGCACTTGGCGCTTCGATACAATTTGAACTTTTCTTTATGCGAAAATCCCCAAGGGAGGGAGGAGAGTGGGGTGATGGGGGGGAAATGCTGCTGCTACTGCTGCCGCCGCTTGGCCATTTCAAATTCTATGGATTTTCAGCAACAGTCGGGGGTTACATGGCAAACTGCAGATAAAGATGGCAAGGAAGAACACGAAAAATACCAAGAACGCGAGCTTTTTCATGGGAAATTCACCAAACTATCTGCTCTATACTCCATATTTAAGTGGAAATTTTAAGGAAAACTACTGAGGGAATCTATTCTATCAATCCGGGCTACATATATAAGCATTTTCCTATTCTTATTTGGGCATATCTAAAAGTTATACAACAATATCACCCTAACAGGATATTTAACTATTAGATAACTCTTTTTATAGAGCTTTAGGCTTATGAAACAGGTTAAATAAAAAGGTTTTTGCATTTTAAAACCTGAAATCTGTGAACTTGAAAACCTTATATCCCAATCTGTCCCATAAAAGCATTTAGTCTTAGCATTTCTTTCAAATATAGGGAAAAATAGCCATGATAAGTGTTTAAGCCCTCTGTAATTGGGCTTGGTAATTTACAAATTGTTAAATTTATTGTGGCGGGCCCTGCCAATCAGCCTGAAATGCAGCTTCAATTTGCTTGCGAAATTCCAGCATCCTCCTGACCTTTGGCACTCGAAATGAAAACGCTGCCCAACAAAATAACTAAACGCAACCCAGACACAATAATAATTTCCACCAGCCATTCCTTGAGTTAAAAAAAAAAACAAAAAACAAAATCCAAAACAAAACAAATGAAAAAAATAAAATTACACGAAGCTGCAATCTCAATCTCGAAAGTGCCTGCCCCTCTCGGGTCGTGTGTTGCACTCAATCTGCGGCTCAATAAACAAAAACTACAGCTGCCAGCCCCGCTTTTCCCATAAGTTTTTCCCAATAAGAAAAAAAGGCGGTGCACGACACACACACACACACAGAGAGAGAAAGAGAGGGAGAGAGGGCGAGCGCTAGCGGGAGAGAAAGAGCGAGAAGGCAAGAGAGAGAGGGAGTGTGTGTGTGGTGTTGAATGAATGAATTTCAATACATGCAACTGACAGCGACGGCGCAGAAAAATGCTCAAAAACCGAAAAAAAATAAAAAAAAAAACGAAGAAAAAAAAACCCCAAACAGAAAAAGAAAAGCAGGAAAAATCAAAAACCTATTGAAAGAAATCAAAAGCGTGCAGTTGGCAGCGAATTGAGTGATTTCTGGCTCGCTCCGTCTCACTCCCACTGGCGCTCTCTTCGGGCCGGCTGTTTCGAGTGGAAAACGTTAGCCGAGCCGAAGGCCGGCCCGAGCGGCAATGAGCGTGTGTGCGTGCGCTGCGGCGCAGTGGCGATGAGCGTGTGTGCCTGTGTGCCTGTGTGCCAGCCAGCCCGATGGCAGTGTGTGCGTGCCAGATGCTTTTGGAGGGTTGTCCGCGGTTCGTTTGGGTTCGATTTGTTCAGTCATCAACAGCATTCGTGACTGGCAACGTCGCCAACTCGTGTGAGACTCGAAGGGAGAATCGAGAATCGAGAACCGAGAAGCGAGAATCGAGCATCGAGATTCGAGGGTCGAGAATCGGTTAAATCGGAGCCACGAGTCAAATTGACTAAACAAGCGCCAATCGAACAGATTAAGTAAAGAATCCCAAAATCAAATCGGATTTTCCATTCAACAAAAAATAAATACAAAAATTTACGAAATCACAAAATATTTACAACAAAATTGGAGCAAAAATAAACCCAAAAAGCCGAAGCAACACACAAAACACAAAAGTCCAACCAACCAACCAACACACGTCCTGTTTCCTGTTTCTTCCGTTATTTTCTTGGCTTTCCGGAACGCCTGTCAGTGTGTGTGTGTTGGTGTGCCTGCAGAAAAAAGCTTGTGTTTTGTTGTCTCTGTGTTTGTGCGTGTGATAGTTAACAACAAAGAAATTAAGCACAACCAACTTCATTCATGGGAATCAAAAGATATCAAAACGAAAACTAAATTCCATCACCAGCCAGGACCGAGACACTATTTTTTTCAAGTGATTTTCAATGAAATTTCATTGCTTAATTTGCAAACAGAAAATGTGCGCGTGTCCAAGTGTCAAGTGTAAACAAATGCAGCAACAGCAACAGCAACAGCAGCAGCCACAGTACCAGCAGCAGCAGCAACAGCAACAGCAACAGCAGCAGCAGCAGGAGCCACAGCAACAGCAACAGCAACAAAACAAAACATAAACAAAATCAGCTGCAAACAATGGCTTGAAAAGCTCTCCTCCAACGACAACAGCAACTAAACATAACCAAAAAGTTTATAATAATATTAAGTAAATCATCAGCAACACTGCAACAAAGCAACAAAGCAACACAGCAACATCTTCCCCTCTCATACTCAACAGCAACACAACAACAAAAAAGTTAAGAAGCAAATCTAATGATTAAACAAATGAGAACAAAGTGTTAATGCTAAGCTTAAATCGTATCAAATTGGCTTATTTTATGATAATTTATGAATTTTTTTGGGCACGTAAACAACAATAATAATAGCAACAACAATAGCTACAATAACAACAAATACCAGCAAATACATATAATTACTTCAAGTGCAAATGTGATGTGAAAGAAAAAAAAACAAACTAAACTAAACTAAACAAAACAAAACTAACCAAATCAAATCAAACCAAACGAAACAAGGCAAATGATCGCTAAAGTCGGCTATTAAATGCACGGCCCTAGCAGAGTATAACACCGACAAGCTGGATCCCATAAACGCATCTGAACAATCCGATAACTATATCAATTGAAAGCCCACGAATGCAGCCAACATTGCCACAAGCCGCTGGGACAGCCGATATGGATCTGACGGCTGTTCAATCAATCAACGATTGGTTTTTCAAAAAGGAGCAATTTTATTTATTGGCACAATTTTGGCAACAGGTAAGTCAAATCGGAAAATCAAGTGACAATGAATTGGTTCCGCGTGTCGTGCCGGGAAAGCCTCCAAAAAATGCGCTTTTCAAATGCCCTGAGATGTTTGAAAATCTTGGAATTTCTCGGTTGTCTCTGTGGTATGCAGGCTGGTTTTTCGGTTTTTCCTAAAATCACGTGACAAGTGTTGATATTTGGGCATTCAATTTTGCATTTGAATTTTTCGAAATGCATTCGAATTCCAGGTGAAAAACAATATAGTAGCCCCAGATCGTCTGCCCGCCCCCGCAGCTGCTTGGCTTTTACTTAAGTTAACTAATTGAGTTTGCGTGTCTACGGCAAATGTGTTTTTATTGTTGCTGCCGCTGCTGCCCGCTTATTGTTGTCTAATTTCTTGTTGTAAATATATTATTGTTATTTGCGGCTGCGGCTATTATTGATTTCGGATTTCTGGCAAAAATCTATTTGCAATTCAAACAAATGCAAAGTGCAACAAGCAGCTAACAAGTGAGCGATTTGCTGCTCGAATGACTATTTTGCATTTTGTTAGGTTAAAGCTAAGGGGCCCCAGACAAGATCGGCAGACACTTTGCCTTCCAGCAGATTAAATATATATATTTATGCATATCCATATATATATATGTATATACAGAGAGTAGTTTTTGTGTAGTTTTTTGGGGTTGGGGCCCAGACGACGCTGAAAATTTCGCTGGCCAAATGCCAGACTCCGAACAAATAAGGCGGCAAAATAGCATTAGAAAAGCCGGAGAGACTGCTGCTAGACCAGACATGGCAATATCAGGCATATATACATGCATATTCATAGACATATATATGACAGGCGTATATCTATTTGAGTTTGGCAATTTAATTGGGTTGAGTTCAGCGTCGACAGGCGGGCAATTTTTAATTGCATCTGCAAATCCCGAAGATTGCATTTGCCGACGGTAAATTATATATCAAATTTCGCATCTAATTTGGCTACCCAAATCTTGGGGTTCCTAAAAGTTCTCCTCGTGGTTCGGTTTTTTGTTTTATTTCCATTTTTTGCTTATTTCATGTGGAGTGGTTGCCTAACGATCGTTTGATGGCTTTTTGAAAAGCTCGATGATCGATTGCAATCAATGAATCAATATCAATATTTGAGAGGTCGATCCACAGACCCCGATATTTCTCCCTCTAATGCCAACCGAAAAAATGCCAACCAAAAATAGAAGTTTATTAAGTAAATTAAACAAACCGCAGACTTGTTAAAAAAAAAATAACAGAAAAGAAAAGAGCACAATTAAAAGTAGGGGCAGGGGCCCAGTGATATCCACAGCTGTCCAAATGAGTTGATGAAATACTTTATATAGTATTCCTTATTTATTTATTTATTTACGCTTCAAGAACAGCAACAGCAACAAGAAGAAGGGCAACAACAAATTGACACAAATCGAAATCGAAAATTGAAGACACGAGAAAAAGAGCCATAATGAAAAAAATGTGCTTGATTAACATAAAATTTGTCATTAAATATAGAACGAGTCGAGCGAAAAATATAAAATAAATCTAGGAAAAAAAAATCGACGAACAAGAGCGACGAAAAAGAGCAAAATTAATTTCCGTAATGCAATCTATAAACTTGACCCATTAACATCGAACCGAGCTAGAAACATCTACGATTACCCGAAAAGAAAACGCCAGAGACTTTGTCATTGATTTTCGCTGATCCAAACTGGAAAATGGAAACAAAACAAAACTAATTGCTAAATGCATTTGCTGACAAAAAAATTTAAAAAAAAATTGGGAAAAAAAAATTAGAAACAGTGAATCAAAAAGATGAGAAGAGAAAATTCGTGTTTTTTGCGCTGGTTTTTTGGGTTCCGTTTTAATCGAATTGAAACCGGTTTGCAGGGTAGCCGCCACCACCATCGCAGATGCAGATACGGATACGGATACGGACAGAGAGATACGGCGGACATGGACCCGGGCCGGGGGGACGAGCATTGATAGTTTATAAAGTTGAATTTTCAAAGATGGCGTTTGAACGCATTTGCATATGCCGAAAATGAGCAGCAAGCCATAAGCTATCGGGGTTGTCCTTGCTGAGCCTTGCCTTACCCATGGTACATCCTTTAATTCTAAGCCCTTAGATACACACGCTCTCACACACAGATACAGATACAGATACAGATAGAGATCGGCGTGTGTCGCATAATTTTTAGCGTTTTAAGTGCAATTTACTGGGTGAAACAGAACACAGGCAAACCAACCAGGCTAATGAGTCAGAGACCCCGGCACTGGGAAGGGGTTATACTCGTAGTATGCCAAAGAATCACAGAATGGAAATGAAAAACCACCCACTCGACGGCTCGCTAGCTTGACTTGCTCGCCGCCGAATCAAAAATATTCAGTTCAGTCAGTTCAATCGTTCGATCGCTGGAAAGATATGTTAATATAATTAAATTAATTTGTCAGCGCGGAAATTAAAACACAACACAAGCAGAACGCCACAGGCAGTGGCAGTGGTAGTGGCAGTAGCTGCCACAGAAAACAGAAATATCTACAAAAACACATTCACATCATATCATGCAATATAGTAAATATTTTGGAGAGGGTTGTGGTGGGGGATGGGTTGATGGAGATTGGGAGGGGGTGGGGGATCGTATCTATAACGAAACGAGACGAATCGAAATGAAAATCGAACAATTAAAAGCTTGTGGGCGGGAGATGGTGAACCAAACCGATGCGATCTGAACTCGAACCCGAACCCGGGCAACTCGATCCGTAACCACGCAACTAATAATGTGAAATAAAAAATCATTTGGAAATTATTATTAAAAATTGAGTTCATGAACCGTCGTCTCTGCCAGTGAGTGTGTGCTTGATCAATTTTTATTATGATTATGTGTGTGTGTGGCGTTTTTTCTGTGCTCTTTCCGGTTTATGGCATTAATTATGAATAGCCATTGAAGCTAATTGAAGCCAAAAGCCGGCCGGGTGAGTGCTGTGTGCTTGTCTGTGTGGAGTGTCCTCAAGTAACTTGGGAACTAATCATCTAACGCACTTCAAACTTTACAGGCATTGTATTTAGACAGTAATTAGGCGGTTTTCTATAGTTCAGCGGGAATTCTTGTAACCCCACCTCAAGTAACTCGCCTATTTATTAACCAATTGATCTGAAATTTTGTATAGGCTTATTGAAGGAGTAGCGCAGCTAAAAAAAACTCGAATAACTCGACTTGGGGCCAGCAAATCGAGCTGAAACTTCACACTTACAACACAGCCAGCTAGCTAAATCGCCAGTCGGCGGCACTGGCAACGGCAACGGCAACGACGACACTAATTGAGCATAAATATCATAAATATCATAAATGCTAAATGCGCTTTGCGTGGTGTGCATCAATTGTCATTGCATCATTAATTCCGCATCTAGACGAACCGTCTCACAAAAGCCAAGCCAAGTTGGGCCAAAAAATACAGAAGAGGCAGGAAGGCAAGCAGGCGGGCAGGCGGGCTGGGAGAAAAGATTCGACGGCTTTTGTGTACAACTTAATAACAACTAATTGTCTTTTTATATGCATACTGCCGTTTCAGGAGGGATATGCCCTCCCCCCCTCGAACGTATGTATATAGATATATACGATGGTACAATATGGAGAGAGAAAAGCCAGGCCGAAATAAGGGAAAGGGGGAAAGGATGGCAAAACCTGTCTTGAAAATCTCTTTGTTTTTTTTTTGTGTTTTTTTTTGTTTGTGTGCTGCGCCGAGGCCTCTTTCATCTTTCAGTTGTCAGTAATTTGTGCAGCTCAATATATCAGTCGATATCTTATGAGTTTTTAATTTCAGGTTTCTCATGCTGCTGTCTCACCATCAATTTGATTTCCTACACAGCCAAGTTTTTCTCGCTTGAAAAGGACAAATCGTTAAAATGAAAGACGAGAAATAAGAATAAACCAACTGAGTCTGAGGATATTGAATAAAATATCATTTTGTGCACGCCCACTTTTTTGCTGTTTTGGTTGAGGAGAACCAAACTGAAACTCATGATTCTCGGTCGCTCGGTCGCTCGGTCGGTCGGTCGGTTGGTGATGATGATGAGTTTTGAGAGCTTCGAGAGCTTCGCTGTATTGGCAACATTTTGTGTGATCGATACGTTGAATGCAAAAAGTCCCGACTCTGAAACTCTGAAACTCGGGAACTCTGAAACTCTGGGAGCCTCTGGAGCTTCCAGCTGCAAAGGTTTTCTTGAGTAATGACCAACGCCTGGGGAGTGCACATTAAAAAGGAATCATCATTATTGGCAGTTCAGCCCAGGCGAGGGGCCCCAGGAGATGCAAGGGGGGCTGGGGTGGGGATAAAGGATTTTATTGGCGGGTTTCATTAAGTGTCCGCACTTCCCCGCACTACACACTCTTGATACTTATTTTTAAAACAGCAATAGCAACATCAACAGCACCACAAACTGCACTGAATTTTTGCATTTTTACAACGCTGTCCTCGTGGCGTTTTTCAGATGTTTTTACAATTTTTTATTGATGCTTTAATTAAGTTGTTGGTTTTGCGCCCACGCCCCGGTTTTCCTTCTTCTCTTAATTTTTCCTTTTTCTTTTTTTTTTTTCCTACATGCATTTCACTGTCTGTCTGGCGGGCTGCCTTGTTTTTTTTTTTTTTTTTTTTTTGTGTGTGTTGTTGTTTTATTATTATTATTATTTTTGGCACGACACGAAAATTAGTTTAGAATTTAATTCGCTTTGACTTTTGAGTGCTTGTTACCATTTGCAATCCATTCCATTCCCCGAAAACTGAAACAAGAAAACACTGCAAGCGGCCGCCTGCCTGCCCGCCCGACTGCCTGCCTGCCTTACCGCCTGCAAGGCAGTTTTATGTTTAATTTGATGTTATTGAAATATTTGATGTGGCATAACTCTGAGGCCGTTGCCGTATGTGTTTACCTAGCTAGATTCAGTTCCGATTTGGATTTGGATTCGGGCAAATTCAGCGGCAAGAAAAACGAAGGGCATCGCCTTTTCATTGGAATCGGTAAACGCTCGATTGAGCTTTATAGTTGCTGCACAAATATGGAATATGGCAGCTTGTTTATATAATTAAGTGTGGCAAATTTTCCCCCTAGCTTCCCATATCGTTTTGCGGTTTTTCCCCGCATTTTATGCCTCAAAGTTTCGATGGCTTTTTGTGCCTCCCGATAGGGTTCAAGTATTTTCTGGAAATAGAAAATACTTAATATTTTCGGTCGATTTTTGCGTTAAATTTTCTCTGGTTAACCAAGGGAAATGCCAGAGAGGCCGGGTACAGAGTTTGATCGGGATTGTCAGTGATTTACATGATATCGACTTGCCTAAAGGGAGGTAATCCCTCAGAGGAGAACGGGTTCTGGGATCTTGTCTTGTGACCAGGGGCGAGAATTCGCCTCGTTTCTCATCTTTGACCCTTTCACATGGGTGGTTGCTCTTTTACCACCGAAGGGCTACGTTGGAAGGGTTGTTCCCAGATTGGCTTCGGTTTATATTATTTCAGTTTTTTTAGTTTTTCGTTTTTTTTTTTGTTTCTCGCCGGCCTGGGCCAGTTTGTCAATTGTCGGGCCTGTTTCGCTATAATTTATCAGTTGGTATGCAAATGAGTTTGATTTATTCAATGAGCTGAGCACAATTCCAATCTTTTTTCAAACAAAATTTTGTATATTCGATGCCGATGCGACCCTTCTTTCTTTACTTTTTTTTTTTGGACAGCTGGGATTAAATTCTCAATTTTTTTTGGTCGTTTCGGGTCTTTTTTTTGTAGTTTAGTTTTTTGCATTTTCTATGCTGCAACGCTGCAGCATGCCACAAAACGCTGCGCCTCATTGCAAGGCAACAGACGCACAAAAAAAGTAAAAACAAAAATGAAAAAAAAGACTAAAACCGAGAAGAGAAGCACAGAAAACTAAAATATATCTGCGGCATATGCGGATCCCGCGGATACTGCTGAGATCCCGAGATCCGGCGAGATCCCGAGTAAAATAAAAACACATTTATGCGTTTTATCTGTGCGCCGGCCCCACTCAATCATAAAGCATTGGCAGGCGTAAATCAAATCAAGTAGCAACCAAACCAAACCATACCAAACCAGGGAAGGAGTTTGGCTATGGAAAATATCGAAGGGGGCACACACAGTGAGCGCAGAGCCTTGTGCATGTTGCACGCACAGACAATGATTAAGTAGGCAAAATATACTGGAATACTGGAAACCCCTTGCTTCCCTTTGGCGTTTTCTGTATTTTTTTGTTTTTTTATGTTTTTAATTATTGCCGTACGGTGGCTGACAAAAGTCTGCGCCCAACAAACAGCAGTGACAAACAATGCACACATGTGGCTTTCCCTATATTTTTAGATTTTTTTGTCGCCTTGTTTCGTTGATGTTTGATATGTATATATATATATCTCGTCGTATTTGGCCGATCGATCGAGGGATGCGGCGATAGGGTTCAGTGGTTGTTTCAAATAAGCAACTACGAGTATTTTTTCGTTGAAAACATGCTTCTCTATTGATTTTATGCTGCGCATATCGGTTGCATCTTTCCCGGGAAATGCAACTTCAACGATTGACAGAACTCAAGAGCTTTGAGGGGCAGCAAAGCAGCAAGGCAAAGAATCCATCCACAAAAGAAGAACGAAATAACTCAAGAGTTCGATTTACAGATCTGTTGCATTTGATATGGAATATGGGGGTATACACCGCCTACATGCTGCATCCCGAATAATTCTCATCAACAAATGATATTTGCTTCTCACACAGAAGCTACTGTTTGGAAGCTTCTTGCGGGGAAGCCCCCCAGAAGACCCCTTCTCTTCTCTGTCGCTGCTGACGCTGCTTTTTCAAGTTCTGGTTGCTGTTTTCAAATAATGCTTAAACATATGAATTATTATATAGATCAGCTGCAAATGCACAGCGACAGTGATGAGACAGATCAAAGGAACACTCGGAAAAAATCGAAAAGAATCTGAAATACATTCCAAGGCAAAACAAACTTACTTATAGGTCACTAAATCAGTGATTCCTAAGCTATACGATATTATGCCTAAATTATGGTATTAATATTTACAATTATGACAAAGTTTGAGATATAGTATCTATAAAGTATCATCACTTTGTTGCCCCTTTTAATTGCTCTTCTATTTCTTTGATATTTCCGATTCGAATGATATGCCATGCCCCAATTTTTTCCGGTGATCCCGCAGAGACACCGAACAGCTACTTGAGATATTTGTTGGTGCTTGTGTTTTACTAAATACTTTGTCTGTTTAGATACACACACTCGGTGGATCGCACAACTGCCTGACTGCCTGCCTCTGCCTGCCTGCCAGCGAGCGATCAATGTGATCAATCGCGCTTCAATTTTTCTTCTTTTCAGAGAAGAAAGAGATTTGGTTTGCCGCTGCTTTCTGGGGTTTTTTGTCAGCGGAAATCTTTTGTGCGCCTGTGTTTTTTGGCCTCAAGTGGCTGGGGCTCTTGTTGTTGTATTATTAGCTAGTTTTGTGGGGGAAATATGTGCTTGTACATATTTTTTTCAGTTTTTTTATGTTTTTGGCTGTTGTGTGATGAGGGGGAGTGTGTGGATCGGATCTCCAACAAGTGGCAGTTGAACGGTTGCTAAGTAGCTCAGATAATGGCAGAGCGCAATGCCGACCGATCCCACACAGCAGCCAGCACACACACCCTCGAATAATTGAGTGTCAATTATGCCTTTGGTGTTATTCGATGTCAGCTGTTGAAAATATTAGAAGAAATTATGGACGTAAATATTATGCATTTCATTGATGCCCGAAGGGGAGACGGTTTTTTAATGTTTTTTCTTTCCTCATTTTTTTGGCGGGGGAGCAACATCTTCATTTATTAATTTATGGGCTTGGGGATGGCAGGCGGCCGCAGTGTTTGGAAATATTTTGGGGAAATTCGTGGAAAAGCGGCAGGCCAAAGCCAATGATCCATTCGCAAAGTGCTGCTGCTGCTGCTGCTGCAACTCTACGAGGTCTACAAAAGAACTCTCTCCAACAAGGAAACACAATTTCCACACGCCTATATACATACATACATATGTATACGTCTGGTGTATATAGAAATGCATAAAATCAAATTGCACTTGTTGGCAGCCATCGTCACAGGCTAATAAAAAATTTTCGCTGCCTTTTGCTGCCATATCGAACGACATAAAAACTGATCGACAACGACAAATATAAACTCGCTGCGGCGGTGGTTTATATTTTGTTGTGCCTCCCCAAAAACAGCAACAAAACAAGTAGAAACGCTGCAGTCGAGATTTCTCGACAATGGGATACCATGTACATACAGTTTTATGCGCGTTGCAAAGGCGGTAAGAGGCGTGGCAAAATTTGTAAATAAACCTTATCTGCGTACACATATAAGGGACTTAGGGCAACAAAAATTACATCTCTAACTCTTACCAACTCAGAGAACAACGTGTTTGTACAACCAGACGGACGGGCAGACGGATATAGCTAGATCGACTAGGCTCTTGATGCTGATCAAGAAAATGCCTTCTTCTGCATTTGCACAAACCTAATATACCATTTGCACCTTAAGATACATGGTATAAAAACGGAAAATAATGTCCACGATGGTTGCCTTTTCTTATTTTTTTTTTGTTTCTGGGATCGGGGAATCGGAATCGGAATCATCAACGGGAGACGACTGTTGGGGCCTCACTCGCTGGCCTGGGTGTTGTTGTAAATTTTAATGATCTGTCATTTCGATTTATTTTATTTTCAACCGAAACCCCGAATGAGACACAGATACACGACAGACAGACCGAGAGACAAAAGCGATGCGAAGTGAACTGAACTGACTGATCGAGCGGCGATCGCACGTCAGCTGCATATTAAATTAAAAGGTATTATATTGTACTAAATATATATATATGTATATACGTATATATGTATAGACCGCTGCTGGCTCTTCCTCTTTGTTTTGGTTTTCATGTGATCTGCTCCGGTCTCGACTTCGATAAAAATATCTATCCACACATCGATAGAATTTGAATTTGAATTTGGATTTTTTTTTTTTTCAGTTTCAGTTTCGGTTTCAGTTCTTTTTCAGTGGCCCCAACCCCGGCCCCCGGGCTGGCCCTCCGATTTGGCATAGTTTTTCGTAGGGGGGAAATACACTATATATCTGATTCGATGGGAACTAGAGCGCAGTGCACGCTTTGTTCTTTGGGGCTCTTCTGGTTCACATGTCGCTACGTTTTAATTTGTTTTCTCATTTTCTTTGCTATATTTCCTTTTAATTTATTTGTTTTTTTGATTTCACAATATTTCGATCGGCCAGGCAAATAAATTTTCAAACACCACGAATAATAATTTTACTTGGCTTTCAGACCCAAAAACAAACTAAAGAAAAACCGAAAATTTATTGAAAATCTGCGGCAAGAAGAAAAGACAGCAGCAGCAGCAGCAGAAAAAAAAGAAACAAAGAAAAGCAAAGTTTGTCATAAAATTTTATAACTTTTAGCATGGACCAATGCACAGGGAAAAAAAATAAGACCCAATTAAGATCAATCACAGCAATGAAATATAGAAAATCTGTGAGCAGGGGAGTTGATCATCTTTCACAAAGATATTTCACATTAGCCTAATAGGCTTCAAAATATCAAAACCAATTAGGTTTTATGATTGGGCGCCATTAAGTTTTTTGCCTGGTGTATTTGATTTTATATCTACGAGTATAGGTGCATATACATGCATACATATATATTCTTTGTTTCGGACAGAGGATATCAGTTGTGACAATTTATGGTGATTGCCAATACTTTTGCGTGAGCGTGGGCGCTGGGCCATTGTTATGTTTCGGGGATTAGTTTGCCACTGTTAATTTGTTAAAATTTATTTCAAATAGCCTCTGCTCTTATATATATGCCTACATATATGCATTCTTTTAGTTTTTTTTTTTTTTGAGGGGTAGGGGAGGAGGCTTAATGATAGTTTTGGCCATTTGGCCGCCAAAGTATCCGAGTATCTGTATCTGTATCTGCGTCTGCGGGCATCGTAAATATTTAAGAGGTCATAAAAGCAACAGCACTCCCTCTCCCCTCTCATAATTGGCAAGCACTGATAAGCACTACCCTGTTTATATTCGCATACATATTCCCTTTTAATTATGATATAATGTTTTTGGGGCGCAAAACTTTCTCCGCCCCAACTTAATTGCCAAACGTTTTTGGCATTAGCAGTACCAGTGGCAAAGCCCTCCGAGGGTTCGGTTCGGGGGGGTATAGATTTCTATTGAATTCACTAGTGTTATGCCTCCTCGGATGTAAACCGTTTATGAAGTCATAATTTCTGTCATATCATTGCCCACTCTGGGGCCCCAGATCGGTGGCTTATGATAAGCTCTGTTTCGGTAACTAAAATACTCGTAACCACAAAAAAAACATACACATACACCCAACTAAATACGGAAAACAAAAACAGCAACAGCAACGAGGGTCAACCGATGTATCTTAAGTGGCCGCCGAAGGGTCGCCCTCGAGTGTTTAATTTGATTTCGGCCGAATCAATGCTGCTGTTTGGCCCGTTGTTTGCTTAGGTTTTTGGCCATACTTTTGCCCGAGTCATTAACCTTTAAAAATATATCTAAATACAAGTGTTAGCCCAGCTAACGGGGGCGGGGAAAACATTAACTCGGTTTGGCTTGGTTTTGGCCAAAAACTATGCCAAAAACTTTCAAGGACACATGCAATGCACAATGGCTAAATGGGGGGGAGGGGGAGTGGGTGGTAAAATCATGCGTTTGCGGCATTTTCCGAGACGCGCACATGCAGCCAACTCCGGCCACGCCCCCTCCCCATCCCTCCCATTGCCGCCGCAAAACGTGCGTAATTAAAAGTGAGTGTGTTTGCCGGCAACATTTGCAAAAGTCTTTAAACAACAGTGAAACTACGCTAAGTGCGTCACGTTGGGGGGGTGGAAAGTTCAATTTATATATTGGATACATCCCAGGAAATATACTAATCCCCTAAACACACAAGAAATGCTTAAATCAAAATCCAATTATACGAGCTTGCCCTTTTGGCATCAATAAAAAAGTTGATTTATCAAATGGCAGCGTCGAAAAAAAAATAAATAAACAAACAAATCACAACGATACATATATCATTAGCAACAATAAATAAGTCCAGGGAATTCAAATTGGTTTTCCATAAATTTCGTGTGGAAAATTGTTTTTGAATCTTTGCCAAACATTTAAAGCGGAATTATGAATCAGCAACATAACGGGGCATGGCTTCCTCTCAAACTGTTGCTTTTGAGCTTTAAAGTTGTCTCAGCCATTTTAGAAATAGGCCCGACACACACACACACACACACATCCTCGCATATTGAAGCTCAAGGACGTGGTCTAAGTTTAAGACGGCAAACAAAAAAAACACAAAAACAGCAACAAAAAACATAGGGAAAAAAATGGCAAAGCACACAAACAAACAAGAAGAACAACAAAAGTGCCTTGTCTTTCCAGGACCCCTCCTTTAGCGTCCTGCCCCGTCTCGCCTTTCTTCGTCTTTTGCTCTTCGGCTCCTTTTGCCTTTTTGCTACTAATTTTGCTACTTTGCCTGCCACAGGCCCCCCCTGTGCCCTCCTCTATGCCCGCCCCTATGCCCTGCTCCCAAAAAGGGCGAAAGAGAGAGCGAGCGAGCGGGCTAGGCTAGGGCTAGAGGTGTACGAGTATGGCTGTGTGCTTAATTTACTTCGGGGCGCCTTGCACTAGGCTATGGTTTTTGTTTTTTTTTCCTCTGCTCCATTTCAAGGGGTGGCATCGTCGTCGTCGTCGGCGTTGGCGTTTTCCTTTAAATTTAATTTCTTTTGCTAGTTTTTTGCCAGCTGACGACGTCGACGCTGTCGGCTTGCTTAGAATTTTCGTTATTCGTTATTGTTTTGTTGTCTGAGGTTAGTTTCACTGCCGACGTCGCCGTCATCATCATCATCATCAACATCATCATCGTCGTCGTCGTTGCCTCTTGGCACATTTTCCCCCATCTGTGTGTTGGCTTTAATTAGAACATTTCACTCTTTGCCGTTTTGCCGTTTTGCTGTTTTTCGGGAGTGGCAACAGTTGGGCGGGCGGCTTTAAGTTTTGCGCCCAAAAAGCGAAGCGACCAAACAATGCGGGCATCCACTTAAATTCAAATTAAATCTAATTCCAGCGATAATTGTGATCGATAATTAATGCAATGTCCGGTCTTGCTTTTGCTCTTTTTCATTGCAGGTATGTGAAACCTTGGATTTACCGATTGACCTCTAAATTAAAGCTCGAATAAAGCTTTTAACTGAGTAAGAGTTTCTTAGATTTAAGCTGCCCAAGTAGAGGTAAACATTTATAGTTTTTCCCCAAAAGTCGACACTTTTTTATGACCCCAAAGGAGCAGAAATTGTATTGTCTTGGTTGCACTTATCGCACATCTGTTGGACATAACACTTCGCGGCTCCTTTCGTTCCCATCCCCGTATCCCTATCCAGCTAAGTTAGTTCTCCCCCTCATTTTGAAGATCCCAATGCCTATACCGATCCCAATCCCGATTCCGAGCGCATCTCATTGAATTCGTTGCACACCCCGACGCACTCACATATGATATTATACGAGTATGGTATGGTATGGTATGGTATATGATATATGGGCAGATCAGAGTGCAGCACACCTTTCTCGAAAAATGGGAAAACGAAGATGAAACCAGAACGAGGCCTGTAAGGAGGCCAAAAATAGACAGCCAAGCGCAGCCTTTAATTGGGAGGAAGTCATTGAATCACATATTTCATTGTTGGAGAAACATAAGTCTGCATTTTGATTTATATGCACGCCCGCGCACATTTACGAGTATCACTCACATTTTGTGCACTACTTTGCCGCTGCTCTGCCCTGCTTTTATGCTTTTATGTTATATGTGTGACTTATGCAAATGCCAAAGCAAATGAAAGAAATCGAATTAAAGGCCTCCCGTATATTCAATTTTAATTTGAATTTCCGGAGGGAGAATTACTAGGTACATATAACGCGCAAAGCAGGAGGGACTAATAAATCTATAAAGTGGCAAACGCAAGTACACGCATTATTACTTTGATTTTTTATGATCAAGACAGGAAGCGGACCCACCAACCGACCGTCGGACCCGTCCGTCTGTCTGTCTGTCTGTCTGTCTGTCTGTCTGTCTGTCTGTCTGCGTGGAGTAGAACAATAAAATTGCCGCGGTCCCGCTTCTGTTTCGACTTTTGTTTCACTGCTGATTGCCTTTGATTTTCGGTGGCTCTGAGCTCAGCTTCAGCTTCAGCATCAGCATCAGCTTCAGCATCAGCATCAGACTCTTGCCTGGCTTGGCTTGGCTTGGCTTTGCTTTCAATTTATTTCGGAGCGACTTCCGTTTGTTCTACATTGACATGCCAAAGTCGGACGCGGGGCAGTAGTAACATCAGTAGCCAGTAGCCAGTAGTCAGTGGTCGGTGGTCGTCAAATCGAATTCAATTAAGTGTCTTTCCGCCGCCAACGTCCGGCGTAGATGCCTCATATATCTGGTGGATCTCGTCATCCCGAGACTTGGTTTGACCGCCTCTGATTTACCAGTTAAACGCAACACTTTTTCTGCTCGCTCGCTACCCCGTCCGGGCAATTGATCATACTAATGATTATTATCTGGCCTGGGCTGGCTTGGCTTGGCCTGGCCCCGCCGGACGAGACAATCCCAATCCCAATCCCAATCCCATAGCCATTCGAAAAAACCGAAACCAAAACCGAAACCGAAACCGAAATCGCTCTGATAATTGAAGTCAACTTAGATGAGAGAGCCGGGCTTGGGCTCATTGTAAGATTGTTTAACTACCGGATGTTTTAAGCTGCGCGATCGCCATAAATGTGGCTTCGCTTCTCTTTGTGGGTTCGGGTTCGATGTTTTAATAGTTATTGCTTTGCCTTTTCTCGTATACAAATCACTGCCATATCCGAGTCGGTTCGATATAAAGCCACATACTTGTAGCTGTCACAGCAGCCAAGTTATTTGAGTTGGTTTCTTGGCCTTCACGGGGGAATTCCCGTGAGTTGCATGCTTGCACTTCAAGGTATTTCAGATTGTTGGGCCATTATTGATGGGGGACTTAAGCCTAAGCCCAAGTCTCAGCCTCAGAGCCACTCAAGTAACCGAGTTACGTGAGGTTACTTCCGAAATGGAGGGGGCGCCTGCAGGAGCATAAAAATCATCAAATAGCGCTGGCAGAGGGCAATTTATTGCCATGTACACGACCAAAGCTATTCAGAAGAGTGCTCCAGCTCCATTCTAGATTGTATATAGCATGCATACACAAATATCTATAGTACATATATTTGTATATATGTGCCGGGGCTAGGGGTATGGCTTGTGCTGGCTGCCCATGTATATAAATATGTACGGGTATATATAGAAAATGGCAAAAATCCTGCGCGCGCTCGAAAAGAAATAAATTCCCTTATTTTCTTCCTTTTTTTTTATTTTTTTCTTATATGCCGCGATTGCTTTTGCTTCTTCTTCCACTTTGTTTTTCTTTCATTTTTCCCCCCGCTTGGTTTTTTTTGCCGTTTTTTTTTTGTATATATATTTTCCTCCCGATTTTCATTTCTGCTAACGCGCGCAATCAAGAACACACAACCGTGGAGAGTGCGAGAGAGCGAGTGGAGCTCCTAGGACCTCCCCAGGACCTCCCCAGGACCACCCAAACCACCCAAATCCTCCCAATCCAGCCATCCTCCCATTTTTCTGTCTTTTCTTTCGCTTCGAGCTCCTCTCTTTATTTCATTTCATTTCATTTCTTTTTCTTTTTTTGCGCTGACTCCCGCTCCATCTGCCGCCCCTACTCCTACTCCTGCTCTTGCTCCTGCTCCTGCTCTCTTCTTTTTACACATATCGGGAAATATCCTTGAATTGGAATGTACGGCACACGGGGCTCCTCCTTCCTCCTCCATCAGGCCCCAATCCCTGCCTGGCAATCATCCCTACCGAACACAAAAATCTATACACGTCAGAAAGAAAGAAAGAAAACGAAACCCGAAAGTGAAGATGAAATGAAATAAAGCCCCAGCCCAAGGAGGAGCTCCAAATGGGTGGTTCGGTTCGGTCGGGTGGTTGGGTGGTTGGGTGGTGTTCGGTCTGGAGAGCAGAAAAAAAAGACAAAAAAAAACGCAGAAAGAAAAACCAAAAACACGGTAGGGAGCGCATAAAAATTGGCAGCAGTTTGGGGCAGACAGCATCGCAGACAAGTAAACTTTTTTATGCCATATCCACACAGTCCCTCCAACGCCAGGGAGGCAGAGGCTGGGGCAGGATACCAGTACCAGTGCCAGTGGCAGTGGCAGTACCAGTACCAGGACATGGGCACAGACAAGGAGAGAGACAGCAGCGAACTGTGCGGCTAAAGCTAAAGCTGCCATCGTCTCGGCCAAAACGACAAATGTGAAAGGACATTGTCGTCGTCGTCGTCGTCGTAGTCGTCGTAGTCGTCGTCATCATCATCGTTTGTAGTCCTCGGCAGAGGGTCCTCCTCCGCCTCCGCCTCCGTCCCTGTCTCTGCCTCAGCCTCATCCTGTGCCCCATCCCCTCAGCACGTTATTACGACGAGTACGAAGGACGAAGGACGACGCCTGCATTGAGACTCCTCTTCTCGTCCATGTCCGTTCTGTGCTGTTCCGTTCACTTCAGTTCAGTTCAGTTCAGTTCTGTTCTGAGTGCGTCGACACTGACTCCTGAAGCCCCCCTACTCTCAGCCCCCTACCCGAAAACAAAAAAAAAAAAATTTATATATATATATAGGAGGCCCCATCCCCATCAGGACCTTGCGGGTATCCCTCAACAGACTGGGCAGGATGGTGGGGAGGTGGGAGCTGTGGCTGCTCTCAGTACAACGCCTTCTTTTTGTATTGGCAGACTTCGTTTATGGGCGATGGGGATAAAAGAGGGATTTGTCTCTCGTGTGTTCTCGGGGCAATCGGAAACCAATCGGAATCGGAATCGGTAATCGGATGTCTTGGGAGGAAGCGCACACCTTCTGCCGTCTGAGAGCTGCAAGGATATCCTGCAAGCACAAAAAAAAAAGAAAGAAAGAACAAGAAATTAGGGATGTTCCATAGAAATCTTTGTGGCAAGAACCGCAAGTAATCCCACTTCAATAAAATCAATGGAATGCCGGGCATGATAGGACCGAAAAGCTCCCAGCCCCGGGAATATGTTTAGCCTGGATGTCCTGTGTGTGTCCTGTATCCACACAAAAACAACAACAAGTGGTGCATATGTGTACATATATTTGTATATAAATATTTATAGTGTATATACAGAAATATATGTGTGGGGCTTAAACGACAACGACAACCGAAGCGAGTCCTTAACGTTGTAGGTTATTTTTTGCCTTGGTCCTTGCACGGGCGTGTGCTTCTGGGAGGGATCCATGTACGAGGGAGGCCACCACCCCTCCCCATCCCCCATCCCCCTGCCGCTTTCGTACATTTCGTTTCGTTTCGATTCGTTTTGCTCGGTATTTATCGACCAATGATATTGGAAATATGTCAGAGATGCGCACAAGGAGCCGGCACTTGCTGCGCTTGGACCTCCCGATTTGGCTTTTGTATGCCAAGGGTGGGGCCCGTGGTGGGGCCCAGGGAGGGCCAGGGGTTGGGGCTGGGGTTCGGGGATTGGATGCCCGGCCAAGTGCATTCGATTCCGAGCACTTTGCGGCTGTAAAAGCCATAGAGGTTTGTGTTTTATTCGTCTTAGTTTTTGGGGATTTACTAAAAGAAATTTACGCCGATTTTTTCGATAGGTTTTTTCGATAGATTTTTTGAGCTGATTTTTTTTTGTTTTCTCGATTATATGCCAAACCTATGGGCCTTTAGGGTCAAAGCCTTTACCTTTTATAATTCTTGGGATTTGAGTTTTATCTACATTTCAAGAGTTTTAACTTAAAAATTCGTAAATCCAATATTATAATATTTTTATTAAGTTTTTTTGTCCCACATTATTATTTTAGAATTTTTTGCTTTATATTTTTGAGGCAAGCCAGAATTTAATATAAATATAGATATCTGAAGTGAGTACGGATCTGAAAATTGTAGACATCTCATTTTTTTTTAATTGAGTTTTCTTAAATATTTGTATTATTTTATTGTGCAAATTTAAGATCCTCGCCCCTATCTCATATTTAAAACCTTTTCCAATATATTTTGTATATTTTCCCTCACGGAAAATCGGTTTTTTTTGCCTCATCCAATCCGCCTGTCGTGCCATTTTGATTGGAAAATCGTACGCAATTGGAAATTTTTGCCATTGGCCGAGCGTTCGATACCCACTCTCACACACACATACACTCTCGCTCGCACAAACACACACACACTCGCCGCTGCCTCTGCCGACGAATGTTATGGAAAATCAATCAGCACCAAAGCAGAAAAAAACCGAAGCAAAAAAGAAGGCAACAAAAAAAGCACTCAAGACACTCGCTCTCTCCGGGCTCACTCTCGCTATCTGTCTCTTTCTACTGCAGCTGCTGCATGTTTCATTTTTTGTTGTTGTTTGGCCAAGAAAGTGCAGGCAACAACAATTATTTATTCGGTTTTTTTATATTTTATTTTCTTATTTTATTTTGAGAGCCGCCAGGAGAGAGACCGCTGAGAGGCCACTCAAAATCAGGCTCAATAGTGAACGAGTCATATTGAGTGGAACTGTCAGCGAGAGCGGGCAGGCGCTTGAGAGGGAGAGCGCGCTCGGTTGCAGCTGATAAGACACACGCACACACATACGTACCCCTCTGCTCTCGGTTCAATGTATGTTCGATAACGCAAAGCAAATGAATGAAATGGCAGCAGCAGCGACGTCGGCAGAGCGACAGCGTCAGAGAGAGAGCATGAGTAGGGTGTAAGGGGGGTGGGCAGGCGAAGGAGGGTGCTGCTGCTGTTGCTGCTGCTGCAGTCGAGAGGGGTCGCTCGCTCTCGCTCTCGCACTCTCTGTCTCACATGCGAGCGTCATCATGAACATCATATATAGATAGATTTTTAACAAACCTGATTGGATGTTATTGACTGGCGCACACACACGCTCGCCCTCGCCCTCGCACTCTCGCACTCGCTCGCTCTGCCCGACTGGTTTCCCACACACACACACTCTCGCACACATTGAGACACATTCGACAGGCGCACCGAGAAGGCGGAGGGGCCAATGGACGGACAGACTGCACCACCAACAACCGACCGACCACTCGACGGACCAAAAGCAGAAAAAAAACAACAAGACAAGCACTCGCAAGGGCCTCCCATGTACCGATACAATACAATAAAACGTAAACCGAGTGCGAGGCGATCGCGCTTGAGTGCGCTACTGTGATTCACGATCGATATCGGGCCGATAGGTGGTACCAGGACTCCGCACTCGCTAGATATTAGCACTCGCTAGAGTAATAGAAGTAGTAGCCACTAAAAACAAAGGGTTGGATAGGTCAAAATGATACGAAAACATCTTGTAACACTAAAAACAAAAAGTATACAAATCCCACCATGATAGGTATCATTATTAACCATCTAATAATTTGTTAACCAACTAAATTTGTTAAAGTAAACAGAAAAAGTTTAGGACCAACCAAAAATCTATCGATAAGCGTGCAGCGTCCTTTACGAAACTAAAAAAACCAAAAAGATAATTGACATCGATGAATTTACCATAATTATAGGTAAATCAAAGTGCTCAAGTCAAAAATATTCGAAATTGTGACTCCTCAAACATCGTAATATAAATAAAAAATAATGATGACTTATATCATATGTAATATCATCAAGTATTAGTAGTATTTGCTCAATTATTTACTTCCACTCGCAATTTGCCAAACAAATTTATTGAGTTTGCATTTAATATCCATATTATAATCAATATAACAATTTTATGTATTTTCTTAGTATTTAT
>JAJJHQ010006602.1:339799-359760 GCA_021223825.1 Drosophila ironensis
TATATGTTTTGTGGGCAACTGTACTTTTGGGCCTTTTGTGCGATGCGAAAAACTGAAAACTGAAATCATTAATTTCGTTTAGATTTTAAAATGTCAAATTTGTGTAATGGACAACCCTTAGGTAAGCCCCCCCACAAAATGCTTTCCCTTTTTTGTTTTTTTTTATCCCCAACCGAAAGCATTTTGAGGCCCGCATAAAAATGTCAAAAATTACAAGCACACACATGGATGTGTGGAAAAAGGTTTCTAATCATTATTTGTATGGCCCTTCCCCCTCTCTTAACCCCTTCGAACCCAACGTCCGTCCTTAACCCACACAATGCCCACATATGAGTTATATTTATTTGTATTTGTCTGGGCCCGTTTTCTGCCTTGACTTGCTATTTGGTCAGTGTAATGCTTAATTATTTACTTAGCAAAACAAAAAAAAAAGCCAACACACATGCCAGCCTCAAAAAAGGCCTACGAGTGACCAAAAAACTGGCGGGGGGTTGTGGAAAGGACCCATTGTTCGAACCGCCCAACCACCCAACCACCCACTAGCCCACAAAAAAGGGTCATCCACACGAATGTCCAGCGTTCATTTTTGATGTACGATTGGTCCTGGTTTTCCAGGATCTGGGCTGAAGGGCACGCGGGGGGAGGCACAAAAAAAGGTATGCATACGTTATGTAATAATAAGGATAAGCCAAAAAATTATTATTACTTTTGGTCACTCAATGTGGGGGCAGGGGTTGCTTTTGTTTTGCCAAAAAAGGGTTGTTGCATCACAACAACAACAAATTTAAATAATAAAGCAAAAAAGGATAAAACAAAAGCACACATTTGTAATATCTCGTTAATCAGAAAATGGCACAAACCCAAAAAATATGACAACTAGCTGGATTTTATGAAGAAAAGCCAAGTAAACTCTGTGGAAAGAGTTATGGAACTTGTACCTGACATGAGTCTTTTTTTAAGATAAATCCTTCATTTGTCATTTGTTTTTTTGACAAGCCTTTTTGTACTGCTAATCCTTTTTGCCTTTGGCAATTAGAAATCGTCTAATTTGATGCGCGCACTCGCACTCGCACTCGCCCACTCGGATGTGTGTAACTGTATCTTTTGAGTGGAAAAAAATGGATGGCACACACACACACACACCCGCAGATATTTCTTTGACACTTTTGAAAGGCGTAGGGAACTTGAGTTGCGGGCCCAACCCTTTCGGGTTGTCATGTGACGTATTCAAAATCGAAGCGAAGCCCGAAAAAAGTGCCACCCACCCCACAAGGGCAACAGAAAAAGCAAAAGCAGTCGGGCTTCTTCCTTTGCTTTGGCGCACGCATTAATCCTTTTTTCCGAGCATCTTTTCACATACGACCGCCCGCCCAGCAGCCATACACACATGCGTGCCTGTAATATATAATCCTTTTTTACAGCGCATCCTTTTTTGAGCCTCATCTTCGTCAGCAGAAGCAGCTTCGCATATCAAAGCTAATTTATATTTCGCATAGCATACATTTGGGCGTGCACGCAGTTTTCGGTAACTCAAACCCCCTGCTCCCCCCCCCACACACACACACACGCATGGGGGGAAAAAAATGAATGAAAAATAAAACAACATCCAACAAGAGCAACCCCTTCTCAATGACTCTGCCTCTGATTTTTGATAAGTAAATAGAGAATTTTATAAAATTTACATATGTGCCTTTGCTTGTATGAGCATGCCGTGTGAGTCCTGTGTGTGCCGTGTGTGTGGGGGTCGCGGCGGGGTGGCAATAAAAAAGAAACAGAATTTTAAATTAGAAAATATTAGTTAGCCAGCAGAAGAAGCAGCTGGAATCTCCAACGGTATCTCACCCAGCCAGTCGAATGTGTACAGTTATGTATTTGCATAACCAGAGACGTGGGTGGGGTTTTGAAAAATCAGAAATCAGAAAATAGAAAATAGCCTTGAATACCTGGACTACAAAAACTATACATCTAGACTTTTCATCAGAAAAAGTTTAAAGAACCCCTTTGAAAATCCTTTTGCACTCCTCTGCTCCAAAAAAAAACATATTTTTTTTGGTCTCGCTCTGGCACTTTGACTTGGTCCTTGTCTTCTCCTTGTTTTGTGTGTTTCTTTTTTTTATTATTTTTTTTTTAATTTGTGTGTGTGTGTTTATGAGAGAGTTTACTTGCAGACAGGATCCCCAGAATAGCCCCCCTTTCTGCTTTATATCCTTCTCGTTTTCTGGCAACATCAATACATCATTTTCGTCTTTTCTCTTTCTATAGATATAAATTTGTATGTGCCATTCCTTTCACTCAATCTTTTTTGTTGTTTTTTGTTGCAGTTTTGTGAGAGAGAAAAGCCAGTGTGTGTGTTTTGGGTATTTTTTTGTTTAATATTTAAATAAATAATTAGCAAAAAGGGATATTTGTATGTGCCACCACCACCCCAGTCGGCCGGCACCCCCTTTGGCCACCGCCTCTGTGTGTGCGTTGCTAATGATGTTTGAAATTGTAAAGCAAATGCAAAGGCATGCCCCGAATCTGGAGAATAAAACCGAGTGTTGGGGGGCGTGTGTGTGAGGGCCATAATAAGGGGTTAAATGAAAAGATGGGGCATGTGGTGTGGCATGGAGTTCCTGGAGTATTTAGCCAAAAAAGCAGCAGCAGAAGAAGAAGCAATTAATGGATAGCAGTTGAGCTGCTTAAATGCGCCATGCAAGGATTATGAATCAAGACGAGGCAGGGAGGCGAACGGGGTTAAGGGTTAAGCAAGCGGAACAGACATATGCAGATCAGGCTACCTCAAATATTTGTGGAAAAATACAAGTATTCTCAATGAAAAAGGGAAATAATTGGCTCCCAATGTGTGGCAACAACATTGTCTTATTATTTTGGGGCCCCAAAGCCTTCCCTGACAACAGGCGTTCAAGCGGCAGTCATGGGTTAAGACTGGGAACCGGCTGCCGTTACCTTTCCAACTTTTTGCGAGCTTTAAAGCTGCGGAGGAGTGTGCCACCACAACCCCTACCACACACGGGCCCCCTTCACAATATTGTTGCATTGATTTGCTTTGATTTATTGTCAAAAACCGCACAATGCAGCCGCGTTAACCCTTTCCAAGGCGAACCACTTTCCAGCTACCCTTTTCGGCAACCAAGGGGTTGCTCGTACCGCTCCCCCCTGGAATTACAAATATAAAAAAAAAATCAAGAAAAAGAAGCCAGCAGCACAAGCTAGCACTCGAGCTTAAGTTGAAGCACAATTCATAACATTGCCTTCGTACTAATTACAAAAAGTGCTCGCTCAAACTCCTTTTGTCGAACCCCTGAAGTCCTCAAATAATGCACTTTGAAAAAATTGTGACACATATATCATAAATAGAATTGATTAAATGTTTTTGTTTCGATGTTTGTTTTGACCTAGAAACTTGAGGAACTTAGAAGGAATAACATCATGGTGCCTGGACATTTCTTAGATGATTTTTGTTTCCTGTGCACTGCTAAAATCCTGAGGTCCTGATGTCCTGATGTCCTGACAGCAGCTGCTGCTGCTCGCGGGTCTCGAGGCAAGCTCACTTCAGACAAACAGCTTGAGACAATGCCGCATGCTGCAACTCCAAAAGGGGGCAGAGCCGCATACATGGGCGTAGGGCCAGGAAGGGCCTGGAGGGGGGCGGGCTCGCATGAGTTGACATGTGCCAAGCACACGACAATTGCGAACAAACAACTCAAACACACACCCGACAGCAACAGCAATAGCAACAGCAAACAACAACAGAAAATGGTATAAAATAATACACAAAACCGGTAGCGTAAGGAGGGAGTGCTGGTCCGTCCCCTTGCCTTTAGATTTGCCAATAGTTGAAACAATTTCAAGAATAATTTCAATCTCACCGAACGTTTCTTAATCGTTTAAATGCCCAACATTTTTTTGGCTGCACATAGTACACATTCATTAACCCGCACATCCTTGGTTAAATTTTGAGTATGAAAAGAATTTCAAGAGTCCTCCCAACATGGGGCCAACATTTCACTTAACATTTTTGGTTGGCGCGCAAGAGTTTTTACGTATTCGCTTCTCTATATATTTATTATTTTCCTTTTTTTTTGTTGTATTTTTATTTTATATATTTTTTTGCCCAATTTTTTTTTTTTTGGGTTTTTTTGGAAAAAGCTCCTTTGAAGTGGCAACCGGGCAAAATATTAAATGAAACCCAAAAAATAAAAGGGGCGCCGGCACGCTAAAAGGGTGCTCAATACGAATAAGCTGACCACACACACGGGCCGGGGCAATGGACGAAGGGCCATTGAAGTGGGCACAGCTCCAAAACAAAACAAAAAAAAAAAACAAAACAAAAAAGTGAAAAACCGAACCGAAAATCCAAAAAAAAAGCGCCACTCCAATTTCAGGCAAAGCCACCCGCATTTTAGTTAATTAACTCATTTGGTTGGCAACTGGGCCAGAATTTTCCTGGCTCACATTAATTGATTTGCTCAGCCGAGGCGGTTGCGAAAAGCAGAAAAAAGCCCCCCACACACACACACAAACACACACACACACACACAGAGAGAGTCGGAAAAGTGAGGGAAACTATTTTCCAGGGACTGGACGAACGAAAAAAAAACCGGACACAACAAGTGTCGGCTTTCCCACGAAGATTGCTTTGGTGGTGCCGGAGAAGAAAAGCCTGAGCTGGTGATCGATTTCGGACGAGTCGAGCAAAAAGTCAGCTAAAGAAAAGCCGCGTGGGCCTGGGCAAAACGTAAACGTAAACGTAAACGAAAATGAAAAGTATCCAGGCCATTATGAAAACAATTTTCAGGCTTAAGCAGCTCACGGAAACACTCGCTGTTGGGAGCGGGGCGAAACAGAAAACAGAGCAACCACTGAGCCACCCAGACCACAGTCAGCCAAACCACTGAAATGCTGCTGCTGCTGCCCACCCAGAACCCATCCTTTGCCCAATTTTCAGTTGTCTGCCTGTGCGTCTGGCATTCGAGTCTCAGGGCGGACGAAGGATGAAGGACGCGGCACTAAGGACGAGCAAAAGTGCAGCTTCCCCGCGGCTGCCCAACCGCTTGTCTGTTGTTTGTACTTAAGAGCTTTTAAATATCATAAATATATATCTATGCGACGAGTGGGCCCTCGACTTTGCCCGTTTCCATTACCACCACGCTCCGCTCCCTTGTACTTTGTACCATTCTCCTCTTCGATTCGATACGATTCGTCCTGTAATGAGCAGGATGATGATGTTGACAAATATGCCCGGCGGGGCAAGAAAAATGATTTGCTTTTTGCGTCAGGAATAGATTGTCATTAGGCGAACGAGGAATCATTGAGTGCTCCATCCAAACGAACAAGGGGAGTGGCGGCAGCTATTAGGGAAAGTTTTGCACAGTTATCGAAATATATCGATTATTTCGATACACTCTTTGAGTAAACTTGGCAAAAACATCTTGGGCCTAGGGTAGATACATTTAAATGCCATTTCTGTCTAGTATCGAGTCCATACAAAGTTGAAGGCATTTACGATGCCACCAACCCATTTCTGTGCTCCCAGTAACGACTTCCTGCTTAACTTCTTGCGCCAATCGAGAGTGGGATGAGAGTGGGTGGGACTCTTCATCGATATGAAGTAGAACTTGGCCAAGACAGAGTGGCGGGAATGGGCTTAAACCAGAAACCAAACCAAAAACGCTCACACCAATAGTTTTGCGGCATTCGGAATCGCAGTTGAAGCAGCACCAAAGCCCATCGACTAATTTCCAAAGTTCTTTATTGCCTGCAACGCCCCGAAAAAGGATACAGCCAGAGGATACCATCCCACCCTCCTCCTTTACTTAGCCGGCATTTTGGTAGCTTCCGGTATTTATACAAATAAAATTGCACAAAAACCCAAAAACCGAACCAACAAGTACAAATCAACAGAAAATCGAAGCCCAAGAGGCGGCAAAAGTCATTGCCATTTGCCTTGGGCTTAGGCCCGGGAAAGGCGAAGCCTTTAAAAACTTGGCTAGCTGGCTGGCTCCCTGTTTTCCGGGGTGGGGAGGAGCCATGGGAGAGGAGGACGGTGGCCAAAAATCCTTCGACTGTTTGGGCTGGGGACCCAGACTAATTTGCCAAAAAAGTTTGCACCGCATATTTTTGTAACCTTCTTCGGGAGCTTACACTCCTGTGCTTTTAGTTCTGTGTTGTTCTCCGTTTTGTTGTTTTAATTTCTCATTTGGCATTTGATTCGAAACACAAAAAAATACAAGAAGAGCAGGACCCAAACCCCTTTTTTTTGTGTGGAAAAGGTCAGCACTAATGGCAGGGAAAATTTTCAAGTTGGGCTTATCGATACGAACGATAAACTATAAATTTGTTGGTCCTGGCTGTTCGGTTGTTTTTATTGCCGGTTGCTAATGCAGACGGAAACGGGCCAGGATGTTTTTTAAGCCCCTCTGCCACCTCTCTCCTGGCTCTGGCCAAAACTTTTTGCAACGTATTAATTTGCCTAAATTTAACCCGTAATGACTTTAAAAGTAAAATTAATGAGGGTCGATAGTTGGCCATGGTGGGGCCAATGGACGAAACTTTTTCGGTTTGTTCGTTGGAGCAATAGCAGCATATGTGCCTGGCACTCCTTGGAAGGGACTGCAGGGGGTCCTTTTGCCATTGTCCTTTTGCCATGGATGGTTACAGAAAGAACGAGAGCTTTCTGTTTGATCTTTACCATTTATTGAGTTATTTCTGCTAGTTTTTAGTGTGAATTTTTGGTGGATTTCTAATGGGCTTACTTTGTTTTTACAGCGCGCTACTTTGGCCGAAAAGGAAGTGAACACCCTGAAGGAGCAGCTATCCACCGGCAACAGCGACAACAACAGCAGCGACAACACCGACACAGCAGCAACAGCGGCAAACGCAGCAGCAACGGCAACGGCCACAGTCAAGAGTGAGGAGGAGCAGCAACAGCAGCAAGTGGTGGCGGGCAGCGGGGTTGGAATCTTGGAGGGCCTGGAGCACATCACGCTGCAGCATCAGCAGCAGCAACAGCAACAGCAGCAGCATCTAAACGGCGGCAGCCTGCTGGCGAACGCGGCGGCCAGCGCCAATACGCCGTCGCCCTCGCCGCCGTTGCTCACCGCCGAGCAGCAGCAGCAGTTGCAGAGCAGCTTGCAGCAGGGCGGCGGCTGTCTCAATCCCAAATTGTTCTTCAGCCACGCCCAGCATATGATGATGGAGGCGGCGGCGGCGGCAGCAGCAGCAGCACTGCAACAGCAGCAGACTGAAGTGCAGGCAGGCACAGAATCATCCGCAACAGCAGTGGCATCGGCGGCCACCGGTGATGTTGCAGCAGCAGCAACAGCAGCAGCAACTGCCATTGGCAACTCCAATGCCGGCAGCAACATTCACGAGGAGGAGGACGAGGATGAGGCAGAGCCCGAGGCTGAGGCCGAGGACGATGATGAGGAGGAGGATGAGGAGGAGGACGAGGACGAAGAGGAGGATAATGCCTCAATGCAGTCGAATGCCGATGATATGGAGCTGGAGGCCACACCGCAAGAAATCGGTGGCGATATAGTCGCCTCAAGAACTGAGCCAAGTGCAACAACACAGCAGCAGCAGCAGCAGCAACATGTTGCTGGTGAAAATGCTGGGGAGGACAAGGACGTGGCGGAGGCTAGTTTAAATGTTAGCAATAATCACAACAACAACAACAACAACAACACAAACGATAGCAACAATAGTTGTAGTCGCAAGAACAATGAGAGCGAACAGGAGCAGCAGCAACAACAACGCGTGGCATCCGTTGAGGATGATGATGATTGCGCCAACAACAATACCAATTCCACCAGCAACAATAATAGCGCCAGCAACAACAACACCACCACCGCCACCAGTAACAACAACAATAACAACAATAGCAACAATAATAATAACAACAACAACAGTAATAACAACAACAATAGCAGCAGTGGCAACAGCGAGAAACGCAAAAAGAAGAACAATAACAATAACAACGGACAGCCGGCTGTTCTTTTAGCTGCCAAAGATAAAGAGGTAAGTTCTTCAAAATACGAGTATTATGTTTAAGATTTCATTAAAATTAAGTCAGTTCAACATGAAATCATGACTCGTCAAACTTCGGCTAACTTCGGGTAACTTCGGGAACCCCAGGGGCCATGGGTTAGCCATCGCTAGGCACTTAAAACTATAGATTATAATACAAATCTTAAAGAGTACTTGCCGCCAAGTTCTTCGAGTCTATAGATAAATAGCTATTATCCACAGCTGTAGATAGTTTTGGGCGGTATTTCCCAGTAAATACTTCAATAAAACCCCTGAAAATGCAGGCATACACCCACTCCTTTGCATACCAACTCCCTTTGCCTTTCCTTATTGAGCCACTTTAAGTGACCTTCTAATTTAATAAACTGTAGCGGACTCAAGGTCCGAGCCGCAAAAATCTAACCCCAAACCCCCCCCCCAGACACACAATTACCAGGCTCAATGAAATGTGAAACCGTTAAGATTAGACAAACGTCGCCGCCCACACTGGAATTTCCACTTTTCGGTTTTTTTTTTCCGGTCGGTAGGATAGAAGGAGTGTGCGGGCGGGAAAAAGGATGCAGGCGGCTAGCAAAGGAGTAAAAAAAAGAAAAAAATTGGAGGAATTTCAACCGCAGACGACGAGTACAACGCACGACTGACCGATCTCCCCTCGCTTGTGTTATTCGCCCTGCATTTTCGGCCGCCCCCTCACGCACAATTGAGAAAACACTTGCACAAATAAACAAACACCCCGCACTTTTTGCCGGGCACTTTTCTTGTAATTTTCTAGCCAAACAAAAAAAACCAAAAAAAAACAAAAAACGGGCGGGAAAAAAAAACGGAAAATTTACAAGGCAAACAAATGAGCGCCGCAAAACGGGACTTTTGACTTCTTCTTTACACGCCCAAGAAAAGGAGGCAGCTTTTGGGAGGATAAAAAAAGGGACAAGCGGACAAAAAAGGGGGAATCCCCCACTAACAGAGAGAAAAAAAAGAAAACACCAACACACAGCCGGGGATTTGGGACAGGACAACTCAACAACAGCAAACGGCAAAAGTTAGAAGGAAACTTTTTACCAAAAAAGGACACGGCATGGGAGAGAGAAACAGGGAAACGCTGGGTCCAAGGACAAGGACCCAACACAGGGGGTGTAAAGTGATATCATTAAAATATTGACAAGACAATTTTTACGCCTACAAATTTGTTGAATGTTGAATGTTGAATGCCTTTGTTTACCGAACGGCGAGAGGATAAAGTAGCTGAAAGGGATACCAAGGCCCTCGGGGTAAATAAATTTGGCAAAAGATGTATTTGTTTTGTCTAAGGTTTTGTGACAAAATATTTAGTACACTTAACAGGGATCGAGTCAGGGTTTTTTTTGTTTTTTTTTTTTGTTCTGAAACCGCGATACTGGCAATTTCCCTAATGCTTCCTGCTTTTCTGACTGCTTTTCTTTACGGTTTTCCACCGCATTGAATGATTGCTTATCGCCAACCTCCCCCCAAAGCCTTGACTTGAAGTGTTTTGCGGGGCTTTTTGTGGCCGATTTCAAGGAAGGATGAGCCCTGCATTCTGCATTCTGCATTTCAGCATTTTAGCATCAATCATTATCATTTGCCATTAAGTGCAGCAGCTTCCATTAGCAACCCTTAGGTGTTGCACGTGCAAAAGATGCAAAAAGATGAAAAAAAATGCAAATAAAAAGCCAAAGAAATGTAAAGCAGGAAAAGAAATGGAAAAGGAGCCAACCCGACACTGCAGGCGCATTTTCTTTAATGTTTTATCACTTCACTTGGCCGCCTACCCAGCACCCCCTTTTTGAGTCACCCCCTTTTTTATTTTTCTTTTATTTATTTATTTTTTTTGTCTTTTTTTTGTTGGTGTCTTGTTGGCGGCTTTGGCTTTTAGCCCGCGTTTTGACTGCGTTTTCTGCGCGTTTTGTGCGCGTTTCTTATTTGAAATCCATTAAAAGCTATTTTTGCCACCCGCTGGTGGGCCCAAGCTCATTAGTTTGATTACTGGCGCCTCCCCACCATCCAACCCCCCTGGGCCACCCCTCCGACGCCCCTGGCCTGAGGCACAGCTGTGATAAATGCACTCGCCTGACAACTAAATCACTTATGTTTGTGTCTATAAGCAACAGATTCAGATTTATCTGTTACACATGTTCATAAATATGCGACAATATTTTTGTTGTCGCAGCCAAAGAGCAAAGATGATCGACAGGAATATGAACTGAAATGCAGGCAAAGAAAAACCATATTCCAACACTCTCAAGACTTCTAGACTCCCCGGGCTGGCCAATAAAATGAAAAGACCGAAAAATCCCCGAGAAAAATCCCAAGAAAATCAACATCAACATTGGGAGCATCGAGAAATATGATTTATATGGAAAGTCATGTATTTTGCTTTGAACTCTTTGGGGAAAATTGAAATTCCATAAGATCTGAGAGCGAATGTGATATATTGAAGGGGATGAATTATGAAGGCAAAAGGCTTTTGGAGATCTTCACCAAGAATGTGTTAATTTGATGGCCAGAATTTGGGGGCTTTTTGTGCAGTGCACAAAATGAAATCAAGTTAAATGGAATTGCAACAGTTGTTTGTTGTTAGAGCCGAAGTGCAGCAGCAGAAGGAGCATCTACCCGCCCACCCCTCGAGGCCCCTGCCATTTGGGCCAACTGTCTGCGTTTGTTTTGGCTATGAGGCATGTGTTTATTTTTTCGCAGAAGTGCATTTTTATAGACAAAGTGCTCGCGCCGGCCGTACTCTCTCTCCAAAAATAAATGCGAAAAAATGCTTGTGCATAATCGAAAAAAAAAAGAGGAGGAAAAATTAAACGCTTCTTGACAGCGCAAACAAATGAACAACAAATTAGCAGCCCGGCAGCAGCAGCCGCAGCAGCAGCAGCAACAGCAGCAGCGGCAGCTTCCGCTTCGAATTGGTTTTTGTTTGCGAGCAAAAGTACTTTTTTTTATATATTTATTATTTAGTGGGAATGTGAGACTTAAACTGACACGTTCAACACTTCCCATTCGTTTTTATCACGCGGCAAACAAAAACAAACAAAATATGCGGAAAAAACCACAAATAACTAAAAAGCCAAATACAAGAAATGTATTTAATAAAAAACAAATTCAACCCAACCGCATCTACATTTCGATATGCTGTTTATCTGGTCTGGTGCCACAAAAAAAAAATAAAACTCAACCCTCTTATTTATAGAATTTCTTTATCGGCATATTGCCACATATTTTTTGAAATCGTTAGAACAAAAAAAGAGAATCAATTTTTTATGACCTCTGCTTTGCGGCTAGATTTGAATGTTTATCCTAACACCCAAGGGCCGGGAAAAAATGTTAGAAAAAATAAACAAAACTCCGATTAGCAACCACCAAAGCGAAATGCCCGAGGTTTTCATAGTTTTAAATATGTAATTAACTTTTCCCCGCCCCGTCGAATGATAAGCCAGCTATCAATCCCGCATCCAGCTATTGACCAGCATAATGCTTCGTCTGGATAGATAATCGGTTATTGTTTTTTTTTATTTTGAAATAATCATAATCACAATTTTCCAGCAAGAAATTCGAATTCGATTTGCGCTTATCATCGCGTGACTGCTTCGATCCCACGATGGCCTATCAAAAATAATAATAATTATTGCCAGGCCGAATTGACGGATGGCTTTTCAACTAATTCAAAATAATTGACATTGAGCTGGAGAGCACATGGGTATGGGTTGGATTAGTTATTTGTCCAGACCAGCAGCAGCAGCAGCAGCAGCCGCAGCAGCAGACGTCAGAGGCAAAACCCGAGCGGCAAAAGGAAAGGGTGCCTGCCTGCTGGCACTTATAGTACTCGTATCTAGTATATGCATATAGCTTGTATATGGTATATATTGTATATTGGAGTATATGTCACCCAAATATTTGGATACACGCTCCAACCGAAAGACAATGGGGGCCTGGGGTGTTATTTTTAAATGCAAATCGAGCGGAAAATCCATCAAATGTCTAACGCAAATGGTCTAAAATTAAACCGAGCAAAAACGGCAACTGTTTAAACAACACAATCCAACTCATCGATCCCCAGATCTATGAGAATTATAATTATTATTATGTTTTTTTTTTCTTCTTTTGTTTTTTAAATATTCCCCTCTCCCCCTCTGCCTGACGAACTTTTGGCTCTCGCTTGTCTAATTTTGGGTTTCGGGGTTTCTAATCAAAAATGAAATAAAAATTAAAGCGTCTAATCTGTTTCAAGGCTTTCGCTGCTCAATTATTTTAGATTTGTTTGTTATTAATTTGAATCTTACGCGAAATTGATTTGCCTAATTTAGTACGATGATCCAGGGCAATCGAAGCGAAAGTTTCGATCGGGAATATAAATAGAGCACTTTTTTTTTTTTCAAAAGTCAGTGTGCCCAAATGAAGCGGGTGAGTTGAAATTCTTATTGCAAATAAGCGTGCACACTCTCTCGCGCGCGCTCTCCACATATCTCTGAAATGTGGATAAACAAATGGAAAATAATACAACAAAAATATATATGATAAAACGGGAAAGCGGGAATAATAATAATAAGAATAATGTGCGGCTGGCAGGCCGCACAATTGCAATTATTCAATTCAAATCAATCAGCCCGCACATTGCTGGAGACATTGAGCTTAGTTTAGCAATGCCTGCAATGATTGTTGCTAGTTGCTTGTTGCTTATCTGTTGCTATTGTTGTTGTTGCTGCTGCTGTCGCAACGCTGATTAAAGTGAAAAACAGTCATTATCATACTATATACATATATATAGTACGAGTATGTGTGTGTGTACACACATGCCTGCCTGCCTGCCTGCCTGCCTACTGGACTATAACATCGGGGATTGGATAGATACTGGCCGGTATCTCATGCGAACCATAGCAAATCCCCTCCCTCTTCATATTTTTCGACCAATTGCGGATAAATTCAATTTATTTATCGCATATGGATTGCGAGCTGTGTCGCTATCTCTATCGCTCCCATTTATCTGCAATCTGCAGTTGGGGTCCCCCGGTCGCACACACATTGACTGATTGCCTCTTGCTATAATTTTTGCCTTTTATTGTTGCTGTTGTTATTGTTATTGTTGCTGCGCTTTAGTATAACAGCAGCAGCACTCAGTGTAGTACTCTGTACGAAATGGGATAAATGTGTGATTTTGATTTTTTTAAATTGATTATTTCCTTATTTTCGTTTCGCCAGAGTCGTCGGCTTTTGTTGTTGCGTGAGCTAGTTCAGTTCAATTTGAAATTGTCCCATCAGCTTGTTGCATCAGCTTAGCTGCTTGCGGTTTTTATTGAGGTTACAGCGACAAATTTCAATTACAAATTGAGTGCCCGGCCATTGTGCGATCAATAGTAGTAAGTACCATTAGCCTACCGGGGACTCGGCCTCATATTCTAAGGGTTTTCGTACAAAAGATTACTGAGTACCGGGTATCGGTGAATGGGTTTTCAATCAAAGTGAATTCTTGTCGCATAAAAATAGTGAAATTCAATTTGGAAATTGAAATAACAAAACTTTGATTACTTATTATGTAATCATACAGCCTAAAGACTTATTGAGTACCGGGTATCGGTGTTTCGTACCTAGGAACTCTCCTCAGATCAATCCCTAGAAAATGTGTAAATTTAAGAACTTTTTGAGTGCCGGATATCGGGCTTGAGTACCTCCCTCGGATGTTATCTGAAACTCTCCTAATTTCTTGGCTCTGGATAGTGGTGTTTGAGTGCCTTGGATATTATCTAAAACTCTCTGCAGATAAACCCCTAGAAAATGTGTAAATTACCAATATTTTTAGTACCTGTTATCGGTGTTACAATACCCCGAATATTAGCATAAACTCTCCCCTGTAAGTCCCTAGAAAATGTGAAAATTTACCAATTTCTAAATTAGAATGACACTTCATCGGTATTTTGGCAAAAAAAAATTACATACATGCAGTGCTTGGCTATCTAATTGGCGGCCATTAAAACTGTGACAAGACGAAAATGCAATTGGCTCTGGCCAGAAGAGCAGGCTGAGGCAAAGCCAACAAGAATATAATCTGAAAACTAAAATTCAGCCGCCTGATTTATGGGCAACAAATAATCGGCGTGGATGGTGGTGGGGGTGCTAAATGAAAAATCTGCCAAGTCTTGGCCCAAAGTCTTGTAGCCATCAATTTTTCGCACACTAAATTTTGGCCCCGCCCCGCACTCTTCTGTTGGCAGTTTTCGTGAAAATTTTTGGTCAATTTCTATGAATTGGTAGTGGAAATGTTGGGGATTTACTCTTCTCTGGCTTCTCGCAAGTCAATTACAGGCATGAACGGAAATTTAGCATTTCAATTAGCACAAGACACACTCACTCGCTCACGCCCCTGTCGATAAATCAAATTGCATCTTTCGTTTTTATTAATTTACCATTAAATTGAGTTTGGCCAGCAGACTCTCTCACGGGGCAACCTAGCCAAACTAGCAGATATGGCAAGCAAAAAAGCGGAAAAGCAACTCAGCAATTAATTAACTTTGCATTTGAATTTATTACTCGTATCTTGAAGATATGCATGCACTCGTACGCCGGTGAATACAACATTCTGGTCGTCATGGCCAAAGTTGCTGATGTTTGATTAGCTTTTGCTGGCGTTTTTGTTTGCCAACCTTCGGCTGGCGATGTTTCTACGTGTGACAGACCAAAGCGATTATTATGATAGACAGCAGCACAGCACAGACCAAGAAAACCAAAAAAAAAAACACAAAAAATAATCTAGAAATGGACAAAGAAGCCCCCGGAAAATACGAAAGCTTGTGCGGAGAATCTTGAGCAATTAACTAGACAATTGATTCTAAATGAAAAGGCCATAAAACCGAAATATGTCATTATTTCTGCATTTAAGTTATTTCCCCATCAAAAGCAGGTTCCACGACCAAAGCGAGAACAATTAAAAAAAAGGCCAGGGCATAAAAATCGTTCAATTTGCCACCAGGCAGCGTAATGGAAAGGAGATCATCTAAATGGGGGAGGGACTTTAATTAGTTTGCTATGCTGTCGCTTCAATTTTGATGCAAGCTAACCGCGACCGGGGACCGGCGACCGGGCCGGGACATCTACGTTTGCCTTCTCGTCATCATTCGCATCTGAATCCGCATCTGAATCCGCATTCGAATCCGAATCCGCATCCGAGAAATCTCCAACTCAACGCAAATTAAGCGTCGTCAAAATAATTGCCGTGGACCACATCCAGACGCACAGTGGTTGTGGCAGCTTAATTTCCAAAATTTACCCAAAACTTTAATTCTCATTATCGTCGCCATAAATTGTTGAATTTTATTTGTAAAATTTTATATAAATTTGTCTTTATAACCACGCCCCAACCACTGTGCCGCCTCAACCCCTAACCGGCCCATTTCCTTTGCCCCCAAAAACAAGGCGGGCAATTAAAATAAGCTGGCCATATCTACTATACTTGCACACTTTTTTCCCAACTTTTTCGCCTTTTTTTGAGGATTTTGACTGCTTTTCATGCCATGAAATTGTCATCAAATGAAGATTGAGTCCGGGGCGATGGGGAAAGGCGAGTTAATCGATGCACAGACATCGCAACGAGGGCGAAATTCAATTAGAACTTGACGCTGATGTTCAAATCAAATTACGCAGACCCCGTCACTGGATAGAGAAATTATATTGGAGGGGCAGCCTTGGCATTTGCTTCATCGATACCTAGTAGGTATTACCTACCTCTTGCGGCTAAGTAGCTTTGTGTGTTGCAGTTGCAGACACCTGCTTAAAATTCCCTTCAAGCCACAAAATAGCGAAAAAAAACCAACCGAAGCCCGAAAGCTAAAGCCGGAGAGGAGATTTTCATATTTTACTCGGCGGGGGCAGTGCAAAAAACAAAAAAAAACACAAAAAAGGACAACTGCAAGCGGAAGGAAGTTGAAACCATTAGAAACTGAAACCAAAACCCCGAAAATCTGGAGGGTATGCTCCACTCTGTCCGTTCATATTTTTATATATCCCCCCAAAAAAAACGACAAAACAAAAACAAAGCATATAGAAAAAATGCCAGTTCACACAAAAGGCAAGGCACACAAAACAATGACAGACCAGGATGCAGGATCATCAGACAGGACTCGTCCTTACGACGAATGTTTGCTCGAGAGATGTTGATTGGCATTCGAAAGGGGGAAAATGGGGAATGGGTCCGGGGGGTGGTGTGCCATGGTGTGTCCTTCATGCGGGCAAAAAGGGAATCACAAGCTCACAAAACAGGACGAACAACTGAAACCGAGAGATGAGCAATGCTCCGTGCTCATAAATTATTGTCTAGACTATGATTTTAACGTTTTTTGATTATGAAAGCCCTCGAAGCAGGCCATCCATTCTCGTTCCTTTCGCCTCAAATTTTATAAAATAAAATTTCGCTGGCATATCCTTCTTTTTTTTACCCAGCTGTCCATTCGGCTTCTCTGGTTTTTATTTTTTTTTTTATTATATTTTTTTGTGTGCAGATATCATATCAATAAGCAAAAGGATTAGACATGTGACTGGGCGGACCGGCAATTTTTGGGTCGCCGTCGAGTGCTTATCGACAAAAAATACAAAAATATTACAAAGCAAAAAATAGGCATGGTTAGGGTTAACATTATTTTTTATTTTTTGGCAATATGAATAAAAGTCAAGTTCACATTTGTTGCGGGGGCGCGAGTGTGGGCGGGCAGCCAGACAATTATAAGGCAAAAGTTTAACGAATTAGAAACAAAAGTGGTCGGATGGGTTCAAGGTGGGCAACTTTGATTAAAAATATACATCGTCATGTGTGCCCGAGAGAGGGTGGAAATGTGAAAATATCAGAGTATGGAGTTGGGAGCACACTTGCCTGTTGTAAATATTCTCACAGCAAAAGCCAAAAGCAATAGAAACTTGCTAAAGCCCTTTAAATGCCACGGCCCCTTCCCCAAGCTCCAAGCTTCAAGCTTTATCTAAATGTAGAGCTCCTTGGCGGGCTACCCCTTTTTCGCGCCTCTCCCTGGCACGCACAAAATGGTAGACAATAAAATCGAAACATAAATCGAAAATTGTAAAATTCTAATAAGAAAATACGCGGACCCGGGGGGGTAAAGGGGGTGTAGAAGGGGTAAAAGAAGATTTAGCCGACGCTTTTGGGGAGTGTTCGGGGTTCCTGGGAATTGTAAAGCTGTCAAATTTTAATTACAAAACTTTATAATCCAAAAAATACAACAACATCGAATGGAAGACGACGCACAACAAAGACACGGGAATTGCGTGCCCCAGGGATGGGGGGTGGTGTGGGAGGCAGGAAGGCTATACCTTCCCTTTTTAGACATTTGCCTTCGAATCAATTCAATAACTCTACCTCGTTTTCTGTGCGTAAATGTAAGCGAATGACTGAATGACTGAATGACTGTTTGACTGACAAACGGAGCCCCCCCCCATACCCAAATGGCACCCACTACTAGCCCCATCCCTGTCGGGCGTTTCGTGCCAACTTCAACTTGCAAAATGTTTGATTTATGCCTTTGAATTGTTGTAAATTGCCCCAGAGTGGGAGCCACCCACTCCGCCCCCCTGTTAAAAATTGTACGAACTCTCCCAAACCCGCACCACTCAGCGTGGCCCCTGGCAATTGACAAATAATGCAAAAATTCTGGGGAAATTACCTGCGATTTGAGGTCTTTAAGTTGATGAATTGTCTGTCAGTGGGAATGGAATGAATAAGTGAATGGAATTAGGTGAGCGAGTGAATGAAAAGGGCGAGCAATCAGCAGCAGCAGCAGCAGCTAAATATTCAATTGAACTTTTATCACAAACAAATTTATGGAATTTTCTGAAATACTCGTATCTTGAATATCCGAGAGCTGTTTCGGGGAAGCTGTGCGATATGTGACCTCTTTCGGGGTCTTTGTATTTTGTTTCTTATTTCTTTACACTATACTATATATATGTATATGGATATATTACTTTCTTTTTTTGCTATTGTTGTTGTTGCTGGCGTTTCTGTTTGCGCTCGCTCGTCATATTCTTTGTTATCTTTTGTTGCAAATTGCCAACTTGGGCATTGCCAGTTGCAAAAATGCAACAGCCATGGCGATACAAAAAAAAAAAAAAAGCAAAGCAAAAACAAAAGCCCTGGCGTCAAAGCTCTGGGGTGCACTTGGCAGACTTTAGAGCCTCCACCTCCTGCTCCTCCTCCTCCTCCTTCGCCTCCTCCGCCCAAAAGCAGCAGCAATCCCAAGTCCTCCCTCAGCCGGAAGAGCCCCCTTTCGGCCACCGCCCGTGGAAGCATCGCGAGGCACTCCTTTGGCAACACTTGAAACAATCAAAAATCAATGACAAGCTGCACAGCAACAAAAAATGCAGAGAGAGAAAATTGGCTATCCAACTAAAAAGAAACTAAAAGGTCTTTAAAAACTCTTTTAAAAACGATGTATCACAGTACAAGCAAGTGGTGATCACATGTTAAAATTGTTGTGTTCGAGCTTGTTTTGACATTTTCTTTTTCAATTGAATGCTTAAACATCTACAATAGTTTATATACTCTAGCAAAGCAGATATCTCGAACGTTTAAAAGTTGTATCAGAGTAAAAGCAGGTAGTGATCACTCTAAAAAAACTGTTATTTTCGAGCTGGTTTGGAATTCCTTATTCAAAGTTTTGTTTCACTATTTCAACTGCATGTTAAAAACATCAAAAAAGGTTTATATACTTTAAGAAAACAGATATCCAGTTCGTATACAAATTCAATCAGAGTACGAGCAAGTAGTGATCACTTTTAAAAAACAGGTTTTTTTAGCTTCTTCCTTCCTCATTCACTAATTCATGTGCAAAGGCTTCGTATAAAAGTTCCCTAAACTTTTAAATGGGCTTATAATCTAGCAACTTATTAATTTGTACAGTTTGGTGAATTTTCTCGCAGTGCCTCGCATAAAACTCAGTTGCGGAAAAATGCGAAAAAAAAGAACGCACAGAAAACAGTTGACGACATTGAGACGCAGCAGCTTCTTCCCCGGCTGTTGCCTTTTACTCATTTGTCTTTTGGCTTTTTGGAAATTAACAACAGAGAGTCAACCCCCGGCTAAAAGGCCCCCGCCGCCCCCTCCCTCACCTGCTGGTGATTCGGATTCAGATTCAGATTCAGATTCAGATGCTTGTGCCTTGTGCCTTGTGCTTGCCGCTTGTGCCACTGGCAAAAGTTACCCCTTTTTTATTTGCCGCTATCTCTATCCATCACTCCCAGTCATATACGTGTATATATATTTTAAAATTTTTATGCCCGAATGAATTTTAATTCCTTTGACGGTTCCCTGCCTTCGCAGCCCATTGGCAGCTGACGGCCTAAAAGTCGTCCAAACAGCAGCAGCAGCAACAAAAAAAAATGAATGGGATATATAGTATATAGAAGTATGGAAGTACATATATGTGTCTTTGATTGCTTATTGTTAATTTGTATTTGCTGCTTGCTCGCTCGCTGATTAAACCCTTTTTTTACACACCCCCGCCCATCAGCCGCCCACTTGGTGGCTTGGCAGTGAGCCCTTGGGCTCATGTGGCATATATACACATCTATGGATATATATATACGATATCTAGATACTTTTGTATATGCAAATGTGTGTGGGGTAGGGCGGCTCAGAGACAGGCAGACGCATAACCTTAATTCCTTTTGGCATTTTATGCTTCCTTCGTCTTTTGCCTTCGAGTGTTTGTTATTGTTGTGTTTCAAATATCCCCCCTTACACCCCGCCCCTGGATGGCATGTGCGTGTGTATTGACTGCTTTGTCAATTGTTATGCAAAAGGGTCTCCTTTTTGGCTGCTTGGCAATTTTGTTAATTACAAATCGTTTGCTTTTCGCTTGCTGCTAATGTTCTACTTCCCATTTTCGATTTCTCATCTCAGCCCAAAAAATACAAAAAAA
>JAJJHQ010006602.1:359998-377839 GCA_021223825.1 Drosophila ironensis
CCTCGACCCCCCGCCCCCGTCACCACCCTTGCAGCCTCATCAACCACAGAGAGTTGCAGAAAGTTTCAAGGGTTGAAAACAAAATGATTCCTGCCGTCTGAATGGGTGTGTGTGTGTTGGAAATCCGTAAAGTTGATTTATCGTTTTAATATTTCTTTTGCCTTGAAAATTCGTCGAAATATGAAAAATCGAAATGACAGTTTTTGGAACTCCCACCCGACCTTAATTTTTGGCTTTAAATTTGCATACAGCCCTTATTAATTATGGAACTTGCAGAAAACGATATTGAATTGGAAGTACAGTTGCCACATATGAGAAAATCCATTTACCCCTGCGACATGCGCTAATTACGTTTATTTAAGAAAAAGCTGAAAAAACCCACCAACCAGCTACCAACTTGGGGCCGCAGTGTCTGCTGGGCGGTTGGCAATTAGAAGAAGCCACCCTCAATTTTCAGACAGCCCGCTCACCGCACCCATAAGATTTTTATGCAATTAATTTGAGTCGTTTGTCGTCTTGTCATGTCTTTTTTCTATTTTTTTTTTCTTTTTCACTGCGTGGGGGTGTGTGTCCCGTATGCTAATGAAAAATCGAACACGCATGGCAACCCCTTGCCGTCTTATTTAACCCCAAACCCATCACATGTCCTGCGTCCCTTGATTGATAATAGAATTAACCGGCTGGCGGCTGTTTTGCATTTTTCGGCATGCCACACACGCATGTTGTTGATGCTTTTTTAATGCCAATTATGTGCCATTGCCGTTGCCTTTGTTTATGGCCAATAATCATCAAGAACCCAAGCAGGGCCCATCCACAAATATTGATAAAATAGACACGAGTATTACAACGAGTATATATTCTGTTTTGGGGGCTTCGAGGGTGCCCGAACGGTGTTCCCATGTTGATGAAATTATTGTTTATGCCCATGTTCGACACAAATCACGCAATGACACGCAAATTTGTAGTTAGAATTATGTTGATTTGTTCGGCTTATTTATTTGCATATGGGTTAAGCTCTCGCTCGATATTCGAACAATTTCATTTGCTTGTTTGGTAAGCTTTCCGGTTCTTAAAAAGAACAGGGATATATTGAATTTAAACGAAATTTATGTAACAGGGAGGAAGCTTCTTGATCAGCATCAACAGCCAAATTGATCTTACATGTCCGTTTGTCCGTATGAGCGCCTATATTTTGAAGACTATAAGTTAAAAAAAAGTAATTGCATATTCAGAATTGTGTGATACCAAAAGTCTGTGGCATCCACAATATTAACTCTGGAGATACCAAATTTGGATATTAAATTGGTAAAGCCAATTAAAGCCGGTTACGCCTACAAAATTATATGTAATATTATAATCATGAAAAAAGTTTCAAGTGGAAACTTAGAACCGGGTAATTATAGCCGAAACACTCGGCTATAATCGTTTTTACTTGTTTTATAACCGATTTCTGTTTGTATGTCCTGAAAATCCGACTACCCTGGCGAAGACAACTTTTGGGAAAATTTGCAAATATTGATCGTGCCTTCGGCAGATGCGTCAATTAAAAACCGCGCCATAAAATTAATTTTAATCACATAATAGGGCACACACACTCGCCCACCTGTCATTAAAAAATTTCGCTGCATGCCACACGGCGCTGTCGAAAAACTTTATCTTGTCAACTTTCAGCGAACAAGATTGCGGGGCGGTCGGGCTGAGGGATTTTCAGGATGGGGGAACACCCCCAAACCTCCAAGCCCCCAAACTCCCAATCCCCCGCACACACGCACTCACGTACGACGCACTTAAGAAAAATTCCCTTGTCAAATTTGCCAATTATCATATTTTCATCAAACAAACAAAGTTCCAAACAAAGCCCACCAGAGGGGGGTGGGTTTTATATGTGGCTGGTAACACTGTACCTGCCGGCATTTGGCGGTGTTTTTGTGGGGGGGGGCGGCGAAGGGGGAGGGCCCAACAGCATCAGTCGCTGGCAATCACCGACGAGCGACATTGACGTCGTTGTTAATTTTATTAAAAATTATTTTATAACTCTTGAAGAACTTTTCTCTGGCACACACGCGGGCTAAATTCCCCGAAGGAAGGGCTGTGAAAAACTCGAGACAAGAGCAATCAATGGCAAATGTGGCAATATATTTTAGATAAGGGTTTGCTTTTCCCGGCCTAAATTAAAGGCACAATTAAGGCACCAGAGTGGGGGATGAAAGGTTTAAAACTTGGCTAATAGATGTCTAAACTAAATATCTATACCCCGTACTAATAATTTTCAATTTTTTCTTGCAGATTAAGGCCCTGCTGGACGAACTGCAGCGCCTGCGGGCTCTGGAACAGACCCATCTCGTGCAGATCCAGCGACTGGAGGAGCATCTGGAGGTGAAGCGCCAGCACATCATCCGCTTGGAGGCCCGCCTGGACAAGCAGCAGATCAACGAGGCCCTGGCCGAGGCCACTGCCCTGGCAGCTGCCACTAACAACAACAATAATAACAACAATATTAGCCAGAGCAGCGACAACAACAACAAGAGCAAGCTGCCACACGAGACAAACGCTGGCGGCGTTAGTGCCACCGACCTGTCGGAGTCGAATGCTATTGATGATGAGGAGGAGGACGATCAGGATCGCGATCATGCCATGCTGGTCGATGGTCACGAGGATAATGAGGACAAGGACGAGAAGATGGAGGAGCTAGAGGAGGAGGATATGGATGAGGATCGCGAGGAGCGCGAGAATCGAGCCAACAAAGCCGACAACGCCGATGGCAACGAGCTCAAAATCAAAAAGGAACAGCAGTAAGTATCTGAGAAATACCATCTAGAATGCCAAAATCGTAGAACAGTCCGCTTTTCTCTCAAAGGTTTTCCTTGCAATTTAACTGCATTTTTAATGTATTTTTTCGTGATTTTTTTGCAGCAGTCCGCTGGATCTGAACGTGCTCAGTCCGCAGTCGGCAATCGCCGCTGCTGCTGCGGCCGCTGCTGCCGCCGCCTGCGCCAACGACCCCAACAAATTCCAGGCCCTGCTCATGGAGCGGACCAAGGCTTTGGCCGCCGAGGCGCTCAAGAACGGCGCCAGCGATGCCGCCGAAGGTGAGTTCAGTTGCTTGACGATTTACTTATCCCCTGCCCTCCATAAAAAGCCTTCCAACAGGGTGGATCAATTTAAAAGAAACTTAAATTGTTTCATTGAATACCTCATATAATCTGCTCTGATTATCTTGTATACAATGTGTATTTTCCTTCTATACATATTGATATAATATTGTGTTCCATCATCTATCCATCCACCCTGTTGCTTGGAGAACTGTACTTCCGGTTTGGCTGTGCTGCTTATATTTATTTTTTTTTCCTGTGGGGTTTATCAATCGCTTTGATTTGAAACCGACTTTTGCCTTTTGCCATAGCCATTGTATTTCTTGCCTTTTATGGTTTATTTGAGGCGCTTATCGTGGCTAAAGCCAATATATCCAAGAAGAGCAGACGGCGCCAGATTTTATTTTTATGGCCGATGAATGCAGAAAATAAGGCAAACACAGCAAGCAGAGCAGAATGCAGTTCTCCTTTTAGGCTTAACTTTATTCGATTTTTTTTTGTTTTTTTTCTTCTCAACTTTATTATTATTTTATTTTCCACCTGGAATAAGAAAAATATTTACATTGGGCGATGTGAGCGTTCGATGATGCCTTTGTTACTGTCTTACTGTGGCTGTTGTTCTTGTTGTTATCGTTGTTGTTATCACTGTTATCGTTTGAATGTAGCATGTTTATCGATAACAGAGGAATCACCAAAAAAAAAATCAAAGATATATAAAAACCACTGAAAACTATACATTTACAAGACTCTACTACACCCGAGGCTCTTTGTTATTTTGTGGCGAGAGAAATTGGCGATTAAATCGAAATTGTATCCGAAAAATTGGTAACTGAAACTGAAACAGAAAACAAAGAACCGAGCAAAAACAAGTTTTGATTCATTTTTGGCGTTTTGTTCCATGGATGTTGTTTACAAAAAAAAAAATACAAAAAAATACAAAAAATACTATGATATCTGGCAACAGCAAATAGCACAATTTGTTTGTTGTTATCCGCAGAGACGCTGGGCGGCGAAAGGTTAACGAAACCGGAAGCGGAAATACTAGCCAAACAGGAAGTGGCCGCCGACGAGCTGCAGGAGCCATTGATGGTCAATAGCAGCTATTGGCGTCGCGGCTTCGAGTCGGACAAATCTCGGAGCAAAACGCCAACAATTTATCAAAATTTATCAACGCCGGCGGGCGATCAGGGGCGCCTGCTGCCGCCTCCGCCCCCAATGCCGTTGCCACCGGTGGCACAGGCAGCACCACCACCACCACTACCACCACCCAATCTTTATCCACAACAACAGCAGCAGCCACAACATGGGCCCTCGTCCACCGCCCTGCTCAGTCAACTGGTTAACTCAACATTCTCCAATTCTTCCCCCCGCCTAGATGGCAATTCTTCGCAGAATCAGCAGCAGCAACAGCAACAGCAATCGCAGCACCACCTCCACTCGCACCACCCGCAGCACAGCCACCCGAATGCCAGCCAATCGAATCCCACTGAAAACCATCACCATCACCTGCACATGCTGCATCCGCATCACCTGCAGCAGCAGCAACAGCAGCAGCACCATCAGCAAATGGACAGCGGCTCCAATTCGAGTGCCACCAGCACACCGGCCCAGAATGGGGCAAAATCCCTGCTCCAGGACGAGACAGCGGCGACGGCCAACGGCCTGGCAGCGGCTGCCATGGCTGCCCATGCCCAGCATGCCCTCGGACCGGCAGGTTTCTTGCCGGGATTACCGCCGGCCTTCCAATTTGCGGCCGCCGCGGCCGCGGGTCAAGATGGTCGGGGCCATTATCGGTTCGCGGATCCGGAGCTGCAATTGCCGCCGGGTGCCTCGATGGCCGGCCGTTTGGGTGAGTCCCTCATCCCCAAGGGGGATCCCATGGAGGCCAAACTGCAGGAGATGCTGCGCTATAACATGGACAAGTATGCCAATCAGGCGCTGGACACCCTGCACATTTCTCGCCGCGTGCGGGAGCTCCTCTCCGTGCACAATATTGGACAGCGTTTGTTTGCCAAGTACATCCTGGGCCTGTCGCAGGGCACTGTCTCTGAGCTGCTGAGCAAGCCCAAGCCCTGGGACAAGCTGACGGAGAAGGGTAGGGACAGCTACCGGAAGATGCATGCCTGGGCATGCGATGATAATGCCGTCATGCTGCTCAAGTCGCTGATACCCAAGAAAGGTGAGTGGATTAGCTTTTCAATTAACTTAGCTCGCTTCATCTCGTTGGAAAGTTGCGACAGGTTGCTGGGGGCTTTTAGGTTCTGAAACTCATCTCTAGTATGCTATCGACTTTTTATCGATAAACATAAAATAAACCTCCCTAATTATCATCGATATACACATAGAAAACCCTGTAATCTTACTTTGAAGTTTGAGGCCTGCAGATGCCTGGAAAGGGTTTTAATTTCTCAGTTCATTGAACTATTATCGATCCACTGGACCGATTACTGGATACTTGAAACGTTATCCCTGCGGCGGCTCCGCAATCTCGTCCTTCGGCCCCACTCTCGGCGTTGGCCTATCTTAGGGATTCTCTCCACCGCTTTCCGTATGGCTTTTGGCGCTTTTCATTTTGCTTGGCCGCCAGCCAAAACATTAAATTGTGAAATTTTAATTATTTTTGATTTTTGCGTATAATCAACGTGCCAACAGCAGCCACAGAAGCGGCGACAAACTTGACGACGCCATTTGCTGGCGGCAGGGGCGTTGAATGCTGTTGGTGCCCCACCAAATACATACAAAAAAAAAAACAAAAACAAAAACAAATAAAATAAACATAAAATAAAGAAAAACAAAACAAAAAGAGAGCGAGAAAAGTGCAGTTGGAGCGGCCATTTGCCTGTCGCCATAAATTTCGGCAAATTCGCACATTAGGCGTGAAAATGAAAAGGAATTCGTTTCATTTCGTCTCGTTTGGTTGCTTGCCCGATCGAAGGAGGTTATTATATCTCCTATACACACGTGGCACTTGCTCTATATCTGATGGGTGTATAACCCTAAGAAAATCGTAACACTTCCGTTTCCGCTTGACGCTTACCTACCTCTATGGTCTATGGGATATCCAAATTGCTGATACTCGTACATCCCTTGCACCCCGGTCTTGTTATCTGTTGTCTTGGTTTCCCTGCCATTTCCCGGTATTGATTACTCATCAATTTAATATGCCCGGAAAAGTTTGCGCCGCGTCGGGGGTAAAAAGCGAAAATATGTCAATGCAAAAGTATGTTTAAAGTGCCAGTGCACGCACCCAATGCCCAACCAAAGGGGGGCCCGCTTTTCTTTTTTTTTTTTTTAACCAACCCCAGTCGCCGTCCATGTCGTAAAGTTAATCAAATGTGAGCCGTGTGTGTTGGCCTAAGTGCATGCAAATGTTGACAATTAATTTATGACGATTACTCATGGCAGCTAAACTAACTGCGACTGTTTATAGAGCGTCAAGGGTTAAGCTAGAGCGGCTAGAACGGCAATAGCTGCGATAGCTGCCCTGCCGGGGGCACAGTTCTTCTTTCCACCTGCTAATTATAAGCAAATAGCTTAGAGTACCAGGCTTGTAGCCGAAATAAAAAAAATACTATATATAATATGAAACATAGAAGAATCCTAGCTGGAGGGGGGGGAGCCCTCGAAACAGCCGCGGCGCCCCTGTCAACTTTATACTTTGAAGTCATTGTGGCAAAAGTTAACCCAGGATGCGCGTCAATGAATTTTGAATTGTAATTGTTTAAAGCGCGTTATGGAAAATTTGCCGGGGTTGGGGCGGACGACTGCCGTGACAATTGGTCTGTGAAAGGCTTGAAACAAAATACAACAGAAATAATAATAAAAAAAACAAAAAAATAGAGGGGGAGGGGGGGGGGAATATATATATATATATATATTGCAAGCATACAACGTAAAGTTGAATTAAATGTAAACAGCAACCGGCGATGACGACAACAACAATTGCAGCCAAATGCAGAGGCGTAGCCCTCCCCGGCAAACCCCTTGCTGAGCATAATGAAACAGAAAAGCATTGAAAAAAATGCCGACCCCTTTGGGGCCACGCCTCTGGCAACTGCAACTGCCTTCAACGAGGCATGCAAAACGTTGACGTGCCGAGCGTTTGAAGTCGTCTTTGTGGCTGGCCAAAAAGGTTGGAGGAAAGGGTGCCCCTTGATGGGTGGTGTGGTGGTTGGGTGGTTGGGTGGTGCGACGCAAAAGTTTTTGCGTTTTCGGTTTGTTTTCCCTATTTCCTGGCCGGCTTCTAGTTATTTGCGTTTCGTTTTGTTTTGCAACATTTAACAACAATTGTTGCATATTAAACAGGACTTCAAATCGATGAAAGGTTAAAGGCCATCTGGCTTTAGACTATTTACCAATGATTTTCGTCAAAGTTGAGCTGCAAACGCACAAAAACTGTTAACAGAACTGGAAAATAGGGAGGTAAGCAAACTCGCTCAAAGCTGGGAAAAAAGCTTGGGAAAAAAATGAGCCTATGCGGCGTATACGTAATGACGTGGAGCCTGAAGCAGGGCCAATATAGCAGCTAATAATACTAGCATATTAACACATAATTTTCCGCAGACACCGCCGTTGTCGTCTATTTGTTTTTAGCCAGGCCAACTCGGGCCAAAAACACAAAAAAAAACACAAGAAAAAAGCACAACAAACCAGAAAGAGTGCGAGTGCCTAAGAATAGAACTTCGAGGGGTGGGGACTGGGTTGGGGGTGACAAAACAAAAGCATTCCAAACGCCAGAAGATGCGGACAACAAATAAAATTAACAAAAAACAGCAGGCAGACTGCCACACATTTATTTGCGGGGCCGCTTCACAAATTATTTGTCACAAGCCATAAAGCGGGCTAAAATTGTCAGTGTTTAGGCACTGCAAAAAAATACAAAAAAAAACACACTAAAAATAAACTATAAATAGCTTAAATTAAATTAGCCAATCAAGGCATTAATTGGCAAATAAACTTGCAATTAACATGGCTCTGTGGGGGCGAGGGCTGAGGCATTTCTCTCAGTGCATTGCACACACGAGAAAGCTCTGACTAAGTGACCAACGGGGCGTATCAATTCCTTCGCCTTTACGCGATTTTTGGCCCCATCTTGATTGTATTTTATTTTATTTGATTTCATTTATATTTTTATTTATATTTGTATTTATATTTATATTTATACACATGCCTCCTAGCCATTAAAATCGTTCATTGAGTGGCACATCACATAAGTGTGGCGACTCACTTGCGGTAAGGAAAATATAGGCAAGGGGGTGGCCTGCGTGGGCAGGCCAAACAATACGCATAAATTAGCATAAAGCTCGCTCAACAATTTTCATAAATCTGACGATCAACAACAACCAACGGCCGGGCTGTGTATATTTGGGGCAGGAATTTATTTTATTTTGAATTTCTTTGATATCTTTTGTGATGAACGAAATGAGGCAATCAGGAATGAAAGAGCCCGGCGCACCAGACGCGGCCGAAGAGTAATGGCCCCCGATCAGGGAGTGCTAATAATTTGATGGCGACTAACCAACGAAAAGACCGGCAACAACGGCAACAAAAAATGCTGTAATAAAAAGAATAAATAAAATATCAAATGGAAAATGGGAAATGGGAAATGGTAAATGTTAAATGGGAAAGTCAGTGGAACAGGGAGGCGGCAGGGAGGCAGTTGGGAAACTTTTTAGACCCGCCGCCACAAATGTATGTTGCACATGTCGTCGTCGGTGGTGTTCGTGTTTTCAGCTCGATTTTTGTGCCTTTTTTATTTTGCATATAAGGCAGCTAATTACTTTGTAATGAACTTTGACAAGAGCCGAGACGGGACGCGCGTTGAAGAACAAAGCGAAATCATGACGAAAACAAATTAAAATGCAAGACAAAGTTGCTGCACGTTCCCCAGCACTGGCTCATATTTTCTGCTTAATTGCAAGACAAACAATGCCAATCTAAAGGTGTGAGCTCGATGCCAAATGGAAGCGAAACGCTGTTTTATTTATACCTATATATATGTTTATACCATGTACCTTAAGCTACAAATGGTATATCAAGTTTGTGTAACAGGGAGAAGGTTTCCTGATCAGGATCTAGATCGTTTGTATGTATAAACACGTGGATCTCTGAGATGGTAAAAGCTAGAGATATAATTCTTGTTGTTTTAGATGCAATTAGCTTATAGGCAAAATATTTTTATATTTACTTTTAGCCAGGCCCCCTTTCGCCTCTGAAATTTTCAAAGAAGTGTATTTGTCTATATCTAAGAAATGGTTAAATCAAGTCATATAAATCTTTCTGCTTACAGTTTAAAATTGAAATATCTATCCACGTGGCAAGTTTTATAAAGATCAGATAATAAACAATGAAGATACAGCCTTTGCTAGAGTCAATGCCTGGTGAAAATAGGTACATGGTATCTTGTTGTCGAGCGTTTCTACTTGCTTTTGTTTTTTGTTTTTGAGTTGATAACAGGTGACTCTCTGCAGTGCAGAGAATGGCCCAAATGCCACCCCTGTCGAAGCTCTTCAATTTTCCATGCTACGTTTGCTTTCAGCTCAGCTAGAAGCGAAGAAGCCTCCTCCGAAAGCACAACCCATTTCCCATTTCCTTGCCTGGCCTGGTCGGGCTGGGAGCAACCCTAGCTAGCTGACTTCTTGTTTTCATTTCTTTTTGTTTTTAATTGACACTTTTGCTAATACAAGACAGCAAAGCGAGCTGGGGGCAAATAGGGAACAACAAATGACTGGCATTTTAATTAGAAAATTTTTCCTGCAATTAATGCAAATTGCGTGCGTGTGCCAATTTCAATTCAGCCCCCACACTCCCAGCAATATAACATATATCACCCCAAAAACAATATATATAAATATATACACATATATGGGGAAGAAAACCCTTTCAAATCGTCGCGACATGTTGAAGTATGATTACATACCCGTATTTGCGTGTGCTCTGGCAAATATTTATTGTATTAGAATATAAAAAAAAAAAGAAGCGGAAAAAAACGGCAAGAAAAAATGACGGGAAAACCCAGCTTGTCTGGCTTTGGGTTCTTCGTCCTCTGATTTGTTATAAAAGGCAAATATTCATCAGGCAAATGGCCAGGATGGGTTAGAGATTGTCTCTAGCAAATGTGTAAAAATATACAATATAGAATGTGCATGTGCTAGACAAATATGATAGCTCATATCTGTTGGGCCCACCTCCTCCGCCCCTTAAACCAGGTGCGATTGCGAGTCCCCGAAATCCCTTTGAATGACAATTTGGTCAACATGTTCCTCTCTAATAAATTACAAAACAAAAAACCCCCGACAGGGTTTGGGGGGATTTTATGTAGCATCCCGAAAAACCCAAAATGAAAAACAGACAACGGAAAAAAATAATGTAAATCGCAGAAACAAAAAAGTGGCCACACCACCAGTAGCGCGGGGTATCCATATCTATACCCACACAATTTCTATATAACATAGATATTCATATATATATAGTTGAATGATGGCTGGCCCCGGCTTTGGCTTTGGCTTTGTCTGGCTTTTTGGCTAAAAGTTATTGCTTAAAGCTCGAGCCGAGCTTCAAATTAAATTATCAACTTGCCGGGGCAGCCTTAAAGTCCAGCTCCTAGCCCGACTCCAAACTGGTTTTATTTTTTTATAATTTTTTTTGGAGACCACTAAGACCGCTTAAGCTGTCTGTGTCTGACCCACTCCCAGGTGAGTGTCCAGGTGGGTGTCCAGGTGGATGTCCAGGTCTGGGGGTCACTCCAGGTGTCATCAATGTCATCTTCGACTTTATAACACAAAAACACTTTGTAATCCCCAAATGAAGCGACGACAAGGAGCCGGCAGTAAAAAGCATACAGGAATCATTTTTCCAATTTTTATGCCATGACAACGGCGGCGAGGAGCTGGCAAGGATTGGCCATTGTAGTTGGCCATTTTATCGCCTTTATCCTCGAACCCATTCAGCCGTCCGTCCGTCCTTCCGTCCATCCGGCCAACCAGCTCTTCCTTCTAGTTTTCTATTTTTCCAAATCTCTCGCTTCAATGGCTGCCCCTGGACATTTGTCATTCATGTGTTGATTTCCGTTTCCGCTTGCGTCCTGCACTTTTGGTTTTTCTTTCTTTTTTTTTTTGTGTTTTTCTGTGGCCAAGTGTTTGCTCCTTTGGGGCATCGATTATGCTTGGCAATTGTAAAGCGATTTTCAGTTATTTCATTTCGCAGGCAAAACCATTCAGGCCGGCGAGCGGTGTCTGATTGATGTTTTTGCTGTGGCAGCCACAAAAACATGCCGCAGGACATCCATATCCTGTACGTGGAACGTGGATGGCCGCCCGAACCACTTGTGTGATTATTTTGCAATTTACCACTCGATTCCTCAGTTCGTGTGGGTGGATGCCAAAAAGCAAAATTTTCAATTGAATTTCATCCAAACAATTTTCAGTTTTTTCGCTGCATTTTTTATACACCCGATGCTAGCAGAAATCAAGGGTATATGCGACTCATGGGAGTGCATGGAATGCATATTAGATCTCTTAATGTATACACGGTATTTGTGTTCGATACACCACGTTTGCAGGGTTTTCTTTTTGAATTTTTTCAGTTGCTCTCTCTCTCAATTGCAATTGAATTCATTCATTTCGTTTATTCAAATGCCGGGGCAGGACCTCGCTTGGTTGGTCCTTTCTGGCGGCGCGTGCCAAATTAGCGGGCAATGCCTTTGCCATCGAACAACTACTATTTTACAGAGTCAGTCAACATGCACACGATATTAATACGCTGGGCGAGATATATAATTGAGCACCCCTACTATCAAGCTGGAAATTTCTGTCAGTGGAGGAGGAAGGGCGGCGGTTGCTTTTTTTGTGGACACTTTGGCGGGCAGGGGCCTTTTGAACTGCATCGGCATCAGCATCAGCATCAGCATCGGCATCAGCATCAGCGCGGCCATCGTTTATGGCCGCAAATTCGCTTTGGCTTTTTGAACGCTTTATGGCTTAATTGGTTTTCGGGTCCTGGTCTGGTTTTTGGACCGACCTCATCCATAAACTTTACAGCATTTAATGGGCTTTACGATCGACTCCAGCTCCTAATCTGTTCTCGTCTCTTCTCGTCTCCCCCTTTAGATTCTGGCCTTCCACAGTACGCTGGTCGTGGTCCCGGCGCTGGTGGCGACGATTCCATGTCCGAGGACCGCATTGCCCACATCCTGAGCGAGGCCTCCTCGCTGATGAAGCAATCAAGCGCCGCCCAGCAGCAGCAGCGGGATCATGGACGCGAGGACTCGCACAGCAACGAGGACAGCAAGTCGCCGCTCCAGAGCTGCACATCGCCCTTCTTCAAGGTGGAGCAGCAGCTGAAGCAGCAGCAGCATCTCACACCCGAGCAGGCCCAACAGCAGCGGGAGAGGGAGCGCGACCGGGAACAGCGGGAGCGGGAGCAGCAGCAGCGTCTCAGGCACGAGGACCTGGCCCAGGACAAGATGGCCCGGCTCTACCAGGAGCTCATGGCCCGCACGCCCAGGGAGGCGACCTTCCCGGGGTAAGTAACCATGAAGTAGGGAACAGAACTACTATCAAATCTTTTGAGACTAGAACCCTGCATACTGCAATCTTTGGACCCTTCTAACCCATGCTCTACCACTCTCTCCTACCACCCACAGCTTCCTGTTGTCGCCCTTCTTTGGAGGAGCTGCCGGCATGCCAGGAGCGGCTGCCAATGCCTTCCCAGCGGCCATGGCCGCCGATGAGAACATGCGTCATGCCTTCGAGCGGGAGATAGCCAAGTTGCAGCAGGCCCAGCAGCAGCAGCAGGCACAGCAGGCGCAGCAGCAACAGCAGTTCCCCAATTTCTCCAGCCTAATGGCCCTGCAGCAGCAGGTGCTGAACGGCGCCCAGGACCTCTCGCTGGCCGCCAAGGACATCAAGCTGAACGGACAGCGTTCCTCGCTGGAACACAGTGCCGGTAGCAGCAGCTGCTCCAAGGACGGCGAGCGCGAGGACAACTACGCCGGGTCCCTGCACGGCCTCCAATCGGAGGGAGGTGGTACCCCTGCCCCGCCCAGTGCTGGTCAGGCTTCCGGTGGCGCACCAGGCGCTGGAGGCTCAGCCTCCGGAGGCGGTGGCTCCGCTTCCGCAGCGCCCAGCCCGCTGAGCAACTCGATTCTGCCCCCGGCCCTGAGCAGTCAGGGCGAGGAGTTCGCAGCCACCGCCAGTCCCCTGCAGCGAATGGCCTCCATAACCAATTCGCTGATCACCCAGCCGCCGGTGACGCCGCACCACAGCACCCCACAACGACCCACCAAGGCGGTGCTGCCACCGATCACCCAGCAGCAGTTCGACATGTTCAACAACCTGAACACCGAGGACATTGTGCGGCGCGTCAAGGAGGCCCTCTCGCAGTACTCCATCTCGCAGCGCCTGTTCGGCGAGTCCGTTCTGGGCCTGTCCCAGGGATCCGTCTCCGATCTGCTGGCCCGGCCCAAGCCCTGGCACATGCTCACCCAGAAGGGTCGCGAGCCCTTCATACGCATGAAGATGTTCCTGGAGGACGAGAACGCGGTGCACAAGCTGGTGGCCAGCCAGTACAAGATAGCCCCCGAGAAGCTGATGCGCACGGGCAGCTACAGCGGCAGTCCACAGATGCCGCAGGGCTTCGCCTCCAAGATGCAGGCCGCCTCGCTGCCCATGCAGAAGATGATGTCCGAGCTGAAGCTGAAGCCCGAGGGGCAGCAGCATTTGATGCAACAGATGCAGGCGGCAGCCATGTCCGCGGCCATGCAGCAGCAACAGCAACAGCACCAGGTCGTTGTGGCAGCGGCGGCGCAGCAGCAACAACAAGTGGCCGTAGCAGCGGCGGCTGCACAGCAGCAGTTGCAGCAACAGCACCAGCACCTGCAGCAGCAGCACTTGCAGCAACAGGCAGCAGTGGCCGCAGCAGCCGTGGCCGGAGCCCAGCATCCGCATCACACGGCGGCGGCGTTGCACCACCAGAGCATGCTTCTGACCTCGCCGGGCTTGCCGCCCCAGCATGCGATCAGCTTGCCACCAGGCGGTGGGGCAGGCGGTGCCGGGGGCGGTGGTTCTGGGCCAGGTGGTGCACCCGGCAGCGGTGCCAGCAATGCCAGTCCCGCCAGCGGAGGAGGCGGTGCCGAGAAGAAGCCCATGCTGATGCCGGTGCATGGGGCGAACGCAATGCGCAGCCTGCACCAGCACATGTCCCCCACCGTGTACGAGATGGCGGCCCTGACACAGGACCTGGACACGCACGACATTACCACCAAGATCAAGGAGGCCCTGCTGGCCAACAACATTGGCCAGAAGATCTTCGGCGAGGCGGTGCTGGGCCTGTCGCAGGGCTCTGTCTCCGAGCTGCTCAGCAAGCCGAAGCCCTGGCACATGCTCTCGATCAAGGGCCGGGAGCCCTTCATCCGGATGCAGCTCTGGCTCAGCGATGCCAACAATGTGGAGCGACTGCAGCTGCTGAAGAACGAGCGCCGGGAGGCGAGCAAGCGCCGCCGGAGCACCGGACCCAATCAGCAGGACAACAGCAGCGACACCTCCAGCAACGACACCAACGACTTCTATACCAGCAGCCCGGGACCCGGTTCCGTGGGCAGCGGTGTCGGCGGTGCTCCGCCTAGCAAAAAGCAACGGGTACTCTTCTCCGAGGAGCAAAAGGAGGCCCTGAGGCTGGCCTTTGCCCTGGATCCGTATCCGAATGTGGGCACCATCGAATTCCTGGCCAACGAACTGGGCCTGGCCACCCGGACGATCACCAATTGGTTCCACAACCATCGCATGCGCCTGAAGCAACAGGTGCCGCACGGCCAGCCCGGCCAGGACAATCCGATACCCAGCCGGGAGAGCACCAGTGCCACACCCTTCGATCCCGTCCAGTTTCGCATACTGCTGCAACAGCGCCTCGTCGAGCTGCACAAGGAGCGCATGGGCCTGAGCGGTGCCCCCATTCCCTATCCGCCGTACTTTGCCGCCGCCGCCCTTCTGGGACGCAGTCTGGCGGGGATTCCCGGTGCGGCAGCAGCCGCCGGTGCCGCTGCAGCTGCGGCCGCTGTGGGAGCCGGTGGCGGCGGTGCGGACGAGTTGCAGGCCCTCAATCAGGCCTTCAAGGAGCAGATGAGCGGCCTGGACCTGTCCATGCCAACGCTGAAGCGTGAACGCAGCGCCGACTATCAGGACGACAATCTCAGCGACAACGAGAGCCTCGAGGGCGGCCAGGACGGTGGCGATGGTGTGGAGAAGACCAACTCGGCCGGTGCCCCCACCGACTACGAGAAGGTCCTGCAAAAGTCCGCCCTGGCCTCGGCGGCTGCCGCCTACATGTCCAACGTGGTGCGCAGCTCGCGCCGCAAACCCGCCGCCCCCCAGTGGGTCAATCCGGCCGGAGCCGGTGCCGGGGTGGGTCCCGGTGCGGCAACCAATCCCGTGGTGGCCGCCGTGGCCGCAGCAGCGGCAGCAGCAGCGGCGGCAGCCGAAAACGAGCGCATCATCAATGGGGTGTGCGTGATGCAGCCATCCGAGTATGGAGGACGGGACAATGATGATTGCGAGGACAAGGCCGGCGAGGAGTCATCGCTGGGCGGGGGCGAGGCGGAGCTGGAGATCGATCAGCGATTCATGGAGCCGGAGGTGAGCATCAAGCAGGAGGAGGACGACGATGACGAGCAGCCGGCACATGGACTCGACGGCGAGGAGAATTCAGTGAGCGGTGAGGCCCAGAAGCTGAAGGTGGTCAATGAGGATAAGCTGCGTATGGTGCGAGTGCGACGCCTGAGCAGCAATGCTGATGAGGGCTTGGCCGCTGCCGTGGAAGGTACCGGCGGTAGCAGTAATGCCAATAGCACGCCAGCGGCCGGAAACGGAAACGGAGGGGCCTGGAACTACTAGAAATACTAGAAATTGAGAAGCAAACAGTGCAATGAGCGTTTACTTGTGATTAAGTTTGATCGATCAGAACACACGAAACACATATATACATTGATACATATATATATAAAAACATATATATAAAATTATGTTTAGAGCCTATGAAATACAATATGTAATAGAATTTAGGAAAACTCCGACGAAGGATAAACATATTTTTTTTGTTTTTTTTTTTTGTTTGTGTTAAGTAAAAGTTAAGAATCTAATCGGTTAGGAGCTAGGACATATGGATAGGAGTAATAGTTATAGCTAAAAGTTTAGAGACGCTATGCGATAAACCCGATAAAGAGCAAAAGTATTAGAAGGAAAGGACGAAGATGAGGAAGTGAAAAGAAACCCTGACTTGCCGAAGAACTTGAACCAAAACGAGATCGATAAGAGATCGAAATCGATAGGTATCGACATCGAGATCGAGATCGAGAGATATGATAGCGAAAAAGATTTGATCTTGCAAAGAATTTTTCGATTTGTTTCTACTTGAAGACTGTAAGCAAAGGCGGTACACGTAATTCTATGCTAAATATCTACTCTTTTTTTTTGTGTAATGTATTAACTAGCCGTAGCCGTGTAAATAATTAAATAAATTCTGTAAATAGAATTCTCTTGCGAGGCACCAACTTGCTATCGATCTTCCTATGATATAACCCCAAAAAAAAACAAAAATTATAACGATAACCCGTCAGCTACCGACTTGTTTTACTATCTTTTGATCTCAAGCAAAAACAAAACAAAAATACACGAAAACCAACGCTGAATTAAAAGAAATTTTAAAAGGAAAAACACCCAAAGTAAAAGATAGTTAAAGCAGAAAAGTTAGAAGGCCGCGAGGAGCAAAATAGTTTTCCCAAGCTTTTTTTTTTTCATTACCATTATTACTGTTTCTTTTCCAATAGCGAGGGAAATGCGCGAGGAAAGCGAAGGAAAACACAAAAAAAATAAAACAATAAACTTTGTAAATTTTGAATTTACATAAAATCACACACGAAACACACAAGGATAACAATTGAGTAATTCATAAATATAGCAAAAATAAACATGCAAAATGCACTAAATTATTTATAATCTAATTATTCTATGCATAATTATAAAACATATTACAAATATACATAAAACGTGGAAAATTTATCAACCTTAGCCTAACGATAATTTAGATTTGCATTAAACACTAGCATAAATAACAACAATTTTTTTCTGTGACTCTAAAATATTTAAAACAAAACGAAAAAAAAAACACACACCGCATATCGTACTAAAGAAATTAAATGAAAAATTAAAGTTAAAAATACAAAAAAAAATATATATGAAAAATGAGAACCTTAAGCTAAGACAGCCAACATTTTTTTTGCCTAGATCTTAAGTTTACAACGTAATCGTAATATTAAACAAATTTAAAATAAACATGCAACAAGAAAAAAACCATCTGTTTTCCTATATGAACAAGAGAGACATCAACAACAACCAACAAAGAGCAAAAACAACAAATTTTAAGAAATATTTAAACCTTTTTTTTCCTAGACTAAATGTTTAAGCTAAACACAAGAAACCGATTTCTCAAAACCAAAAATCGCAAAAAAAAAACTAAATAAATTAAAAAACTAAAAACACACGAAAACCATTTTTGCATAGGCCCAAAATTTGCCGCGTTATTATTATTATTATTACATACATACGAGTATATTGAGAAAAGAAATAAAGAAACAAAAATTACCAACATATACCAAACACATTTCAAAAACCTAAACAAAACGAAAAAAAAAATACCATTTGCGTCATCAAGCGAAATTATTCAAGAAAAAAGTTACTAAAAATTACACAAAAAAAAA
>JAJJHQ010006602.1:381208-430140 GCA_021223825.1 Drosophila ironensis
GTATCCCTTAAATGTTTTAGAACTTAAATTTCCTTCACACTGTCTTGCTTTCTTTAATATTTTTGTGTATATATTTGTTTTGTATTTAATGTTGGTACAGAGGTTCTTTTTTTAGAGACATAAAAACAGGCGCTAGTTGAAACCTTGGAGGGCAAACAGATTGATGATCCATCCGATACATCAGAGAGATAGATAATTTTCCTTGTTCAGATCAGATGTTTGGGTTTGGGTTCGTCTCACATCCTGTATGGACTGTACAATTTGTAGAATTCTTTGTTTTCGTTATTATTATTATTACTATTACTATTATTATTGTAAGTTTATGAGGCCAAAGCAAGGCGGGGCTTAGGGATCGAGTGGTTCTAGCTTTAAGCTGAGAATTTAACAAACAAATCTATGAAAAATTGGCAACAGTGCGGCGTTTAATCAAAGCTCTACTCGTACTCGTTTTTCTCGTTCAATAAATATTCAATATATGTATATCTATTCTTCTTGGGGGAGGCAGGCACTTTACAATAGTTCAACAGAATCCGATCTCTCTATATAAACTATAAACTCTTTTCAGTGGTCTATGTACAACTACAAACTATATACACGAGCCTATCAATGCTAAATTTAAAGAGTCTATTATTTCTAATAAAAATTGAAACCAAGCCTTGAAAAAAAGCTGAAATAAACTTGTAACGATGGTAAACATCACACACTTTTGAAAAAAACATAAAAACGAACCAAAGTAAAACGCATTTGGAGTAAAGAAAATAGTTCACATTTTGTTTGTGTGTATTTGGTACGCAAAAAAAGGTTGATATATCAATATATATATATAGTTCATATACATACAAGCATGAATATATATATGGTGTAATATTCATAGTAATTATAATAATAATGATGCAATATATTAATTAAAATAAAAGAAAAAAACACTTTAACAAAACTGGTTAGCTCATCGAGGTCTTGGGGGTAAACCGAAAGGATTACAAGGTCAAGATGGTTTATAACAATATGCGATATTATAGCTACATAGAATTTGTTTAAACTTAAGCGACACAACGACAACAACTCGGGCGGCGATTGTCTTTCACTGTTTGTCGTGCGAGGGGGGAGAGGTTAAAGGATAAGGGATACAGGGTACAGGATACGGGATACAAGGTATCGGTCTAGAGGGTTCTTAGGCTATTTTTACAATTACTTTGTTTGTTTTCGCTTCTCGTAAATTTAGCTGACGTAATTTTTAAACTATACAACAACAGAAAAAAAGTACCATTATCGATTTATATAATAAAAAGGTTTGTGAAAAAACAAAACATTTCTTAACATTTTCTTAGGGTTCTCTCGGTTTTTGTTTGTTTGTTGTAACAACTAGCAAATTGGTTTCCTTTTGACATCAACACTTTAGTTTACTTTTATTTAATTGGTAATTTAAATATAGATATATTTATATGTATATATATATATCTTTAATAAGACTTTAATGCGATCTTTGCTTTTGTGTTGTTTCCATTACGTTTTTTTTTATTGTTTTTTGCTTGTCTCGCTAAAAAGGTACTTGAAGTGTATACACTTGGGGGCAAATTGTTAGTCAAGTATTTGCATGACCTTGCTTTAAATGTTAATAAGTATTTCTTGGTTGCCTTGGCGTTCCATTTTCCATTTTCATTTTCATTTTTTAATTTTTAACTAACAAATGTCTCTCGCCTTTGTTTTTGCTTTTCAACTAAGCTTAGATTAGACTAAGGTATTATCTGGTTTTTGTGTTTGCGCTTAACAACTAAATATCTTTGATTTAACATTTGCTTGAGTGTTGTTTTTGGGGGGTTTGGCCTAAGCTCTAGCAATATATAGATATAGCATATGTATATATACTCCGTGTATCCGTATAACAAAGCAGTTCAAACAATTCAACAGATCTCCGATTCTTTATCTTTGTTTCTTTTGTTTAGCTAAGGACTCGATTTATAAGGCGCTAAATGTGTGTTTGTTGTTCTTAGCCTAACTTCTTTCCTTCTATATAATATATATATGCGTGTATATCGTTTTAAGATCATGTAAGTAGGTTTCCATGTTTTTTTTTAATTTCTTTTTCTCTCTTTTTGGGGGATTGTGGCTTGAAACAAAATAAAAATTTCTTTATATATAATATATATATTACTTCTTTTTCATTTGTTGTATATATATACTTGTATATAAACGGCATTTCATCTATGTTTCTCTCACTGTGATACGTTGCACAAGTTTCCTAATTTGTGTCCCTCGATTTGTTTGTTCACATTTCATTTAAAACATCTGATCATTGGACTTAATGCATTAAAAAATAGCGAAACAATCTTTATATATTTTGTCGCTTAAAAGTACACATTCTTGTTGTGGTGCAGATTGCTCTTTAAAATATGTTCACATTGTAAAATTACAAACTAAAAGCTAACAGCTAAACAAAATTGTTATCTATGGGGATGGCTAGTAAATCGATCAGTTTTAAAATTAAGGTAAGTAATAGTCAATATTTCAATTATTATTTCGTAAATGGCCAACGATGTAAATCAAAAATTAAGCTTTAAAAATGTATGAGGCAAATATAAAAAAAAATACACACATTTAAGATTACACTCTCAATAAAAAAAATTTGTATAACAAACACAATGTTTGGGGGGGATATTTATCTATATATACATATATATATGTATATAAAAAAAAACATAGAAATATTCAAAAAGTGTTGGATTTTTTGTTGTTTTAGGAAGCAAGAGCAAAAGATTAAGGTATTCATTTTGTTTTCGACTAAATGCTCTCTCTGTGATTTTGAACAATTGGATTTTCTGGTTGTTTTTTTGCTTGATTTCTAGAAAGAGTCAAAACCCCGGCTTTTTAGGTTTCAGGGTTTATGGTTCTAACGCCACATTCACCGCATCCAGGCGGCTTTCCGCTTGACTTTGGTTCGCAGCCCCCGCAAAGGCTTACCCTTCTTGTGACTCGCCACCGCTGCCGCCACCATTGCAGGCAAATACAACGTATTGGTGGCACCGCCACCGCCGCCACCCGGCAGACCAGCACCGCTGAAGAAATCCTGTTGCAACTGCGCCACATTGGCGGCCGCACTGCTAAGCAGTGCCATTTTGCTGCCACTTCCATTCGTATAGATGCCCTGCTGGGTGCCCGCATAGTAATGATGATGATGCTGCAGATGCTGCTGCTGCTGTTGCTGCTGCACCAGTTGCTCGCGGTGCTCCTCCTCGAGGCTGTGGCTGGAGGCGCGCTTGTGCGGGGATCCGTGGCTGCTTCCGCTGCCGCTACCGCTGCCATTGCTATGGTAATGCGTGGTGGCCACCGAGCCGCACTCCACGGCCGAGGATCGGGACAGGGAGAGCAGGGCGTCCACGCCGTCGCGATGCCGCTGCTGATCGGCCAGCTCCTCGGGCGTGATGTTGTGACTGCAATTGGACAAGGAAACACTTGATAGAACGCTTGCCTCAAGGGGTTATTCCTTTACGGGGCCACTCACTTCTCCTCGCTGCTGTCGTAGGCCGCATCCGAGCTGGCACAGTTGCTGTCGGAGCCGCCGGCGGCGGAGCCGGGATTGCCCTGCACCACCGCCTGCACCGCCGCCTGGGCCAGCACATTGCCATTGGTCAAAGGTGTGGAGGCACCGCTGTCCGCGTTGCTGTTTCCGCCTGCGGAGTAGGTGTGATCCTCGCTGGGCGAGCTCGTGATCACCGGAGCACTTCTGTAATTTTCAGAATTTACAATTAGTTTTTCATCGACAATGTGGGGGGATTGTGTAGATGCTTTCAGCTTATCAATACGTAATCCTCATACAAGGAATTTTAAACTATCTACCTCTCAGAAATCAGACAAGAAATATTAAAGATTTAGTCCAGCCATGCACACTCCCTAGCTCCCAGTGCTCCTCAAAACAAAAAGCTGTGAATGTCTCGAACAAAGGGGAATCAATATGCCCAAGTGCTCGGAATTTGACGGTGAAAAGGGAATGTGTCAAGCGAAGGTCTCGATCAAAAGGGAAACGAAATGTGCGCGTCATCCGAAGTAGACGGTGAAAAGGGAATGTGTGAAATTACACATGTTACCATGTTGTATGAACAATTATGGATCACTTGCGAGTATATTATATAATGAGTAGGTATGTTCTTGGAAATATCATTACCCTACTACTAAAGTTTCGATAAGGAATCTTTTTTATATTTTTTGGCTTCTGGGAGTTCGATTTTTGTGTTAAGAGTATCAAGAAACTCACCCATTTTGGTAGGGCTCACTGAAGGCCTTTGGTCCGTGTTTGAGGAAGAGCATCGCCGCCGCCGCGTGCACATCGTCCATGCTGTCCGCCCCACAATCCCTGGCCAGGCGCTCGAAGTTGATGCTGCCGTCCGATGGCCCGGATGCGTTGTTGCCCCCGCTCGAGGCATTGCCATTGGTGGCTCCGTTTAGGCCCGCAAAATTGTACTTGACACCATTGCTGGTGGTGTTATTGTTATTGGTGCTGCTGATATTGTTGTTGTGATAATCGCCATCCTCGAGTACATCCTGCAGCAGTTGCGGCTGACCGGCGGTTTCGTCGCGTATATTCCGGAAGGCCTTGGACAGATTGGGGAAGAGTTTCGGATCGAAACGGGCATGACTTCCGCCTCCGGCAGCGCCAGCTGCTCCCCCGCCTGGACTGTGCGGCATGGCAGCGTTCTGTGACTGACTAGCACCGTTGGCCATCACCAGGCCGTTGCTCTTTGTGGGCGTAGACAGCGATACGGCCGCCACACCGCCGTTTGCCTGATGCAGGGACGAGCCATTGCCACTGCCGTCCAAGCTGTCGCTGTAGATATGATGCGCGGACGGAACACCGCCCTGAGCGCCTGCATTGGGACTTTTTAGGGCCGGACTGATCTTGTCCACCGCCGAGTTGGAGAAGAAGGGCGACCGATTGAGGGCCTGGATGAGATTCTGTCGCTGTTGTGGCTCTACGCGCCACAGCGATCCCTTGCCCATGTTGGGCGCCTTCTCCACCTTCACGAAGCTCTTGTTCAGCGACAGATTGTGCCGCACGCTGTTCTTCCAGCCGTTGGGCGCGGTCTTGAAGTAGGGAAAGTGCTGCACTATCCACGCGTAGATCTCCTTCACGGGCAGCGCCTTCTCGTTGGAGCCCTCGATGGCCATGAAGATCAGGGAACTGCAAGTGCAGGGGAAAACATTGAGAAATGTTTATCAACGGATACTTAAGCAGGAAACAATCTTGAAAATTTTGTTGAAAGTCATGTTAACTACCCAATTTTATGTCGTTTTTGCAAAGTTTCTATCCCCGACTTATGGGATCAAAAATACACTCTTATTAACCGATTATCCAACCTATAGAACCACTCACCTAAAGCTATATGGCGGCTTGTTGTTGGTGTGAACGAGCGGATCGTATGGCACGTTGTTGGGATGCTTCTGCTTCTGCGGCGTGTTGGTGCTATACCCATTGGAGGCCCCACCACCGACCTTGCCACCGCCTCCCGCATATTGCGGGGTGCTGGTGTGCATGCGCGAGGTGACCACCACATCGAAATCCTTCAGCGAATCCTCGTTCTCGTAGCTGGCATAGCTGTTGGGGCTGCGCAGGTTGGAGTTACCCAGACCGACACCTCCCCCCGAGCCCGATCCCGAACCGGAAACGGAACCATTGTGTCCCGTGGGCGTCATGGATGTCGGTGGCGGGGTTACGGACAATTGCAGGCTGCGTATGGCGGTGTTGGTGTTGCTGGTGGGGATGCTTGCAGTGCACGTGGTACTGTAGTAGGCTCCGGGCAAGAGAGCGGCACCCGGCGGAGTTTCCGGCGAGGCTGCATGGGCTGGCGTGGAACTGAAAGAGATGGGCATACATACACAATAAGTGACACGGCCTTTTGGGGGGGCGGCGTGCTAAATATCAATGCTCACATAACATGCGGTGTGCTGGCCACGTGGTTGACAAAACTAAAGCCCGGCGGCAGGGATGCCGCACTAATGACCACTGTGGATGTGGGCACCGAGTCCGATGGCTGGCCATTGTTGCTCAGCAAATTGGGCGGCGAGCAGGTGATGGTTGTGGTGTAGTTAATGGCCTCGAAGACGCTGCTAAAACTGGACTTGGGCACGGGACTATTGCCACCGTTGACGGCTGCCGTTGAGGATGCCGAACCCGAACCCGAAACCGAACCGTTTATCGAATTGCTGGCGGAACTGATGGAGGAATTATTGGAGGTAGCCGGTGAACTGACCACCGTCACTGTGGACGCCACATGACTGCTATGATCCATTTGCACGTGCATCTTTTCGCGCAAATACTTTTTGTGCGGATGGTGGGTGGTGGTGCTGTTGCTGGCGGTGCTGGGAGTGCTGCTGGGGGTGGTGTTATTGGTGGGTGATTTCAAGGCGGCCACAGCTGCCTTGAAGGCGCTGCTGCCATTGCTGGTCACATAGATCTGTTGTTGCGGCTGCTGCTGCTGCTGAACCGCAGCAGGCTGTGTCTTTGCGGGCGAGGAGAGTGCGGCGGCGGGCACATAACTGTGCCCCAAAGTGGTGCGCTGATATTGCTGCTGTGGCGGCTGCTGCTGCTGCTGCTGATTGTTCGCCTTGCTGGCTTTGTACTCCACCACGGTGGTGGTGCCACTGGGTCCCTTGTGCACGGTGGTGGTGCTGTACACTGCCCCCGCTGCTGCTGCCGCTGCCGCTGCCGGATGCTCTAGCTCACCCACGGCACTCGTCGAGTGCTCATTGCCTGTCATTTCCTCAATCAAATCACTGACAATACACACCGCACCCGGTGTGCTTGTCTTTAAGGCCACCGCTGTTCCGCGCTTCACTTGCGGACCCGTTGACGCCGCTCCCGTTGCCTGGCCGCTTGTGGTGACAATTCCCTTGATCAGGTTGCTGTCGTTCAGCCAGGACAGGGAGCGCAATTCGCCATCGTCCCCGCCATCGGTGGTGCGTACATTAACGCCCGCAGCAGCCGCTGCAGCGGCCAGTGCATCGGCCGATCCCATTTCAAGTGGCTCCGCCGCCAAGAGGACTATATTGCCACCGGGTGCGGGGCCGGGAGCTGTTCCCGATCCCGAGCCAGTTGCACCGCCCACGGCAGCGGTGGCCGAATTGCCGGGAGCTGCAACGGCTGCCGACGAACCATCGTAGGCCGTGAAGCCACCGTTGTGGTTCGGCTGAAGGAATACGTATTTGGAGCCACTGGTCGGCATATTGGCTATAACTGATGCGACCGTTGTGGATGAGGTTGTGGGCACTGAGGTGATGCTGTTGCTATTTCCGTTGCTGTTGCTATTGCTATTGATATTGCTGTTCCTGTTGCTGTTGGTGTTGCTGTTGGCGGGTGGTGGGGCTGCTAGGCTGCGGTATCCATGGGCTGTGCTTGCGACCGCTGCAGTGGCCGTTCCCTGAAGTTGACCACGCAGTTGGCTCAAATCCCGCAACTGTGTGGGATTATCTGTGGACATGCTGCAACGAAAAAAAAACCCAAGGAAAACGTTAAAAACTAATTAAACACTTCAAATTCTAAGCTAAAAGTTGATTATTTAAACTAGAGTGAAAGCTGCCACAAGTGGTTTCATTTCTTAGGTTTGTTTGAAGCCAAGTAATGCTGCCATACGCTGCCTGGTAAAGTACGGCAGACAAACTATATAAAGACCTAAAATCCTCATCCAAAAGTTCAGTATTTGGAGGACCTTTTAAACTACAGAGACACTGCCATGCAATGTACGATTGGCAGAGAAAGAGACAAAGCTTTAAAGTTTATTTAAACCAAGTGATACCGTCTTGTACAGAAGGACTAATGTTTTCCGAAGTGATGCTGCCTTGTTAAGCACGATTTCAAGCTCAGGAACATTGGCAAGAACTTTGCCAATTATATCTGCAGTTTCCCAAAATGACGCTACCTTATAAAGTACGGCTTCAAGCTTAAAGACATTGGCAAGAACTTTGCCATTTTTATATTTAGCTTCCTGAAGTGACGCTGCCTTGTAAAGTACGATTTTAAGCTCAGGAACAATGGCAAGAGCTTTGCCATTTATATATTCAATTTCCCCAAATGACGCTGCCTTGTAAAGTACGATTTCAAGCTTAGGAACATTGACAGAGCATTACTAAAGCTTTTCCATAGTTTCTTGAAAAAAGCAATATCCTAAAATCGCCTAACAATAGTTACTTTTCGTCAACATCTCAAACTAGTGACATCACAAATCATTGCCAGATCATTAATAAATCAGAAATTCCTTAGAAATTACTGCGACGATGATCGGTAAGTGAATATTTTTAGCCATGCGAATTGTGGATGACCTAATGAATGATTGATGAAATGATCAATTTGCTTTGTATTATGGTTTCATTGTTGCACTTTGTTCGTGAGTCTTGTGTGACTAAACGCAAATCGCAAAAACTTTTGTATTTATTTGTTGTTGAACGTCCTTCGGCTGTTGGTTATTTTTTATTGCATACTTTGCTGCGTCCCGCGCCCTCTTACCCCCTTCAAGATATTTCTCACTTTTACGCAATCGAAGAGATATTTTTTTGTTCTCGTGTATGTAGTATTTCTTTTTTGCTTTTAATTTACGCGTGTTTGCTTTTTGTGGCATTTTTATGACGCCAGCAGTGTGGCTCTCTCCCTTGCTCTCTAGCCCTCTCTATAGTTCTATACGTATTTCTATACACTGCAAGAAATTCGACGGAAAAGGTTAGCTAAATTTAAAGAGTAAGACATGTTAGGGGAATTCCAAATATTTCTATTTTATATTCCTTACAATTTGTAAGGTTTTAAACCGTTATCCCGGGTAAAATTCAACAAAGATGTTGATGGTATTTCTCTCTCCATAGTTTAGTTTCTTTACCCTCTCTCCCTATCTTCTTCTGTATATACTATTTTCGTTTGTTTGTGATTAGCGGATTATCTTATCAGCACTTTTGTGCGGGAGTACTTTGCCTATAGTTTTTCCACTTGATTTTCTTCTGACTGGGGTAAACTTATAGAGCGAGAGATTGTCGCCGACGGGTCCAACGATCAATGATCGAATACCCGGGGAATGGGATTGGGTATGGGATTGGGATTGGGAATGGTAATGGTAATCGCGATATGCACATTCATCGGTTGGGCCTACTGTTTGGGTTTTACTCATCGCGGGCCCATTACAAACATCGATGGCAATTAACTTGAATATTCATTTGGCCCGAGGGACAACTTATTTGCCGTTGGGCACGCGAAGAAGGGGCGGCCAGGCCCACAAAAGTGTATTATTATTTATTGATTTTCATTTTCATTTTCATTTTCATTTGAGTTAGCGCCACAAAATGTAACAACTCAAGAAACTGACGAGGGGAATCAACAATCAACAATACAGTGTCGGCTCCCCAAGAGCGATAAGTATCTATCAAATATTAACAATAGGAGGGCGCTTTCATGGGTTCCTAATAGGCAGTCCCGTCTGTATTTCCGTTTGTGCTTCTTCTACCGCTAAGCCACCCGATTATTACCCATTCCTTGGCATGTGCAATGAAACAACAACCAAAAAAAAAAGAAATTTGGCAAAGAGAGCGAGAGAAACAAAAGCGTAAACGTGAAAACACAACAAACGCCAAACAAAAACAATAACAAAAAGCTTCGCCGACCTCCAAAACGGCTACAGACTGCACTGAAAACAAAAACAAATGCCTAAAGAAAGAGTTAAAAGATATGTATCCCCCCATCTACACTATTAGAAATGAATAGATTTTTTCTCAGTGTAATAGTACAGACTGGAATTTTTTTGCAGCAGCTACAAAAAGCTTGCGGCGCAGTTGAGTTACTTTTCTTTTTGCCATTTTTTGTTTTTGTTTTCATTTTTCGAAAGTCTGCCTCGTTGTCTTGGCAACTTTTATTGTTTTTTTTTTGTATTCGCTATTGAACAACAACAAAACAATAACAAGACGCGTCGTATACAAATACATATGTTTTCTTTTTTCCTCTTCTCCTGTTGTTGCTGTTATTTTTTTCAGCGTCGCAAGAGAGCCAAAATAGAGCAAAACAACGTGGTTTGCGATAAGAAGAGAGTGAGTAGTGGTGGCGTGTTGTTTTTGTTTGACATAAATAATTAGCAAGCAACTACAGTGGCAGTAACAATTTATTAAGAAAATCAACAATTTTGGACAATGCAAGGTTGCAAGCTCTATTGTATTTCGATTTTCTTTTTGTTTTGCGTTTTATTTTTTATTTTTGTTAAACCTAAAATGCCGATACAGTCGCAACGCTCTCTTTGCTTTGGCTCTCACGACTTTGGAATTGTTTATCTCTGGCTTTGAGGGGTTTTGTTTGTTTTCCAAAGAGACGTCGAAGAGCGTTAAGGAGAGAGAACCAGGCATTTGTTTTTAAGCCTCTGTTTGTTTTTACAGTAAAGCTTACGCACGAGACCTCTCTCAACAAAGTCAAAACAAATGTTTTGAATAAAAACTTTATATATTTTCAAATAGATATGGTCAAGAATTTTTAAATTTTTAGTTAACATTTTTATATACCTGTAATATTTTTCTATTCTATGAATATATATTTTTTTTATATCTTAAGAATTATTTGAAATGAATTAAATTAATCGAAAACATTACTTCAGGGCTCTTAATTGATCATTTTCGCCCAGTGTTATCGTTTTTATCGATAATAATCGATAGTATTATGGCTTTCAAATGATTGCATCCGCTTTTTTGAGAATTTTTTCTCAAATGTTATCGCTTTTATCGACAGTAATTGAAAGCGTTCCCAAACGTATACCTTTTGGCTTTCAAATGCTTGCTCGACTGTATCCGCTATTGAGATTAGCGCCGTTCGCCAGGTTTCTAGGTTTTTGTTCTAGAAACGTCAACGTCAGCTGCTCTCTGGCTTTCTGGCTTTTTGGCTCTGACCTGCGGACCTTTTGATGGAAAGCGGAAGAAAAAAGAGGAAATGGTAGTGGAGGGAGGCGGGAGGAGGGACTGCTTTAAATGTCAACCGAGACGAGCCACCCACAAGCGTGCCAGTGGGCGGGGAAATGCAAAGAGAAATGCTGCGGCAGGCGTCTTGCACTTTCGGGCCAATTAACGGGGAAACAAAGCCAACCAACTAGTGGTAACTGTACCTGCGAGTAGTGCTTGCAAAAAAACTAAAAAATAATAATCAAGTACATAAAAAAAATAGAGGCATAAACAATCGTGCTGGTGGAGTGTGATTCATACAGATATACGTATGATTTATACTAAATAAATGTGCACACGGGATGCTTATGAGCGTATCGAGAAAAAAGAATAATAAAAATAAGCAGGGAGCTCATTCTCAAAGACCAAGCAAATGGAGTCGAGTTTACCTGCAAAACGGTCATACCGAAGAGCAGATACCCTTCTACTGCGTGACCGTTTTCATAGTTCACTGTGCAAATTTTGGTAATTTACTGAATTTATCATTTATTATTGTTGTAAGAACTTAATGTTATTAATAAAATTAAACTCGTTAAGAAATTACCAGTAAGAACTTAAAATTTGTTATGGTTTGGTTTTCAATTTAAAAAATATAAAGAAACAAAATATATAAAACCTAGTTTTATATATTTTTACCGATTTCTAGTAAAATTTTTCGCTTAAAAATATATGAATTGGAAAATTTAAAATGAAAATTCTTTAAATTTCAAGAGTATATCAACAAATACTCTTTCTCTCGTCCGTTTAGCGACAACAACAATAACAAATATAATTGACAGCCAGCATGATTTTTGTGCTGTTGTTTTTTCTATATTATTATTATTATTATTGTTGTTGTGAAAATTGTCGCCCAATTGAAATGCCAATCCCGTGAGGGGGACAAAGAGAGGGGGAGAAAGAGCGTGCGGGGGGAGGGAAATAAATGTGAAAAACTATTTGGAAAATATGTGCTAAATGAGTTGTTTCCTCTTTTAATAAATAATAACAAGCGCAGCGCAAAGAGAGCGTGAGAAGCGGAGAATAACAATAAATAAATTAATCGAAATGGGAACGACGGCGAGAGCGGCGAAAGGCGAGATCATCAACCGGCCGGCTCTCTTTGCTCCCGCTCTTTAATGGTTATTCAGCATTCCCGGGCTTTGTGCGGCAGGATAAAATATACAATAAACAATAAACAGTAGGTAGTCAAATTCAAAGGAATGTAAACATTTTGCATGACAACAACAATGCGAAGTGTATGAGAAAAGGAGAGGAGGGGAAGAGATCGAAAAGCTTTCGCACACTTCCGGCCGTCAACAAGATAACAGAAAAAGCGAAAAGGCGAAAATAAAATAGAAGCGAAAATGGAAAACGGGCAGCGTTTTTTGAGCGAACCTCCCGCCCACTCTCTTTCACTCTCTTCCTTTCCTTCTCAACCTCTCCCGCCTTGTGCTTTTGCTGAAAGCATAAACAAAAATAACTGTAATTCACTCAGACAACGGTAAGGAAAACCCAAAAAAGAATTTCCCCCAAAAAATTTTATTTTTAGCAAATTTAGTGCAGTTATGGCTGAAAATAAAATCAAATCGTCACCATAAATACACATTACATACATATACGTTTTGTTTTTTGTTTTCGCTTTTTTCTTTTCTTTTGTTTTCTGTTTTTTCGAAAAGCAAACCACGCGGCGTATACGTAATGTGTTGGCCTCTTGCTCGCACCTGCGTCTATCTAAATTCAAACTTTTCGCTCTTACATTACGTATACGCCAGGTGGGGTAAAACCTAGGGAAATTAAATGATTGTCAATTGAAAAACCAAAAGGTAAGTAATTAAAGTTTACAAAAACAAAAAATTTCCGAGTTTAAGAAATGGCAAAAACAAAATAAAAGAAATAAAAGAAAAACGCAACAAGGCCGCTCTTAATTTCTCTTTGGCAAAAACAAAAGCCCAGGCACGTGTGTGTGCGCGCCCGAAGAGAGCCAGGGGCCATGCTATGGCAATAATTAAAAATGATTATGATTTTATTATCAGTACAGTTGCAGGAGCAACAAATAATACTTAGATAAATGTTAAAGCCCAATTTCATTTCAGGGAGCTCTCCAAAAGGCGGTTCGAACCGCCTAAGGCAGCAAAGAGAGTGCTGCAGGCTAGCGTGCTTTTCTCTTCGTCTTCGCATGCGAGTTGTTGTTATTTTTATACACATTTAGTGGCTGTGTTTTAGGCGTGATTATGAAATCGGAGAATGTGCTTGGGCATTACGCAAAAATAAAGTACAGCAAAAAGGAACAATAGCAACAAATTGCCAAAGTTCAGGTATTTCATTGAACAAAAAAACAAAAGCATGGCAGCCAAGAGGCAGGGCTCTCTTAAGATCGCTCTCGGCATGACTTTCGTAGCGGTTGTTTGTGTTTTGCTTACACTCCATACACTCAAAAAGCTTACACTCACTTTGGCATTAAATTATTCAATTTTTTTAGTATAGATTTTTAAGTTTATACGATTTGTTTATGATTACACATACCTCCATACAAGGCGTTCTCACGGGCTGATTGTTGTTGTTGTTTACACGCAAAAAAAAAGAGGTGATTTGATCTGAAAATGTGCAAGGTTTTAGTGTTTTTTTTTTAACATTTAGTGACATAACAGCTTTAATTACATTTTGAAATTTGCGAATAAAAAAATAACGTTTGCGCGCTGTTTTTATTTCTGTTTCTTTTTCTATATTTTTTTTTGCTCTTCCCCCGATGCTTGAACAATGCGCGCACCCGTGCGCTGCGATCGGCTGCTTTGTTTGAACTAAAGACAAAATAATAATAAAAGGCCCCTCGACCTTCGCGGCGCGGAGAGAGCTCACTGTTAGCCGCCTGTTAAGCGACTGTTAACACTGGCAAAGTAGAGAGAGCCAGCCGCACCGGCAAAAGCAAAAGCGTCGTAAACAGCGTATTTTATACTATATAAACATATATACAATTGTATATATGATGGTAGAGAGACGTGCGCATGACATTGCCATTTATTGAAAAGTGAGCTGGGACAACAAAAAAAAAAGAGAAACAAGGATCAAAAGCCAAAGCAAAACAAAAGCCACAACAAACAGCTGTTTGGGCTAGGCTTAAAACGCAACCGGCTCTCTTAACCGCTTCTCTTCCAGCTGACTCACAAATGGCTTTTCCAATTGATTTGTTTGGTTTTTCACACAAGGCATAAATAAAATGGCCAGACTCCTGCTGGCCTCTTGATTAAATGAAATGCATAATTCAATTAATTTTAAAAGCATTTTCATACCACTCAAACATACACACACACACACACACAGAAGCACAATTTATGCGACACGTGCGAGAGAGACATGGCTGAGGGAAGGGGGCAAGAAGAGCCCCAAAGAGCAGGAAATACAAGAAGCCCAAAAGCGCACACAAATACACGGCAAGAAGAGAGTCGCCAGAGGAATAGGTTTTCCGGTACTTGGGGATGGCTAAGCAATTGATTTGACATTATTTTCTTTGCGTGTAGGCCCGCTCGTTTGTTGTTTAACCATATTTAATTTTAGCAAGAGCAGGCAGCGCCGCTGCTTGCCTATGTATCATCCTATATTTGTTGAATAAAATAAAAATAAACCTCGAGACGAAACCACAACTTTTGCCCCAAAGAGAGTGCCAAGAGAGCTTGGGGGCCGAGCAAAGAGATTATATAAAAATGAAGTTTGCCGGCTTTTTGGGCAGGCCAAAAAGAAACGCAACAACAAAAGAGGAATGGGGAAGGAGCAGAGAAGATGAGGAACTGCAGCCGCAGGAGAGACAACAAAAGAAAGAACTAAATATAACACACAAATACGCATACACATGCATTGCTATGTGTCAAACATTGCGGAAAAAATTTAAAAAAAAATAATGAGTATTTTTTACACGAAAATACAAGTTTTTAATTGCTTTCATTGAGGAACATAATATTTTTTTTGTCAACTCTGGTATTTAAAAAACTGCAGCAAATAAAAAAATAAAAATAAACAAAAATAGGAATCTGTTGCCAGGCGCATCTAAGAATGCACTGAAAAAAACCAAATTAATATGGCCGAAAAAGCTCTAAAAAATGATCTAAAATTATACATTTTGTATGTTTAAATTAACAGCAACCAACACTCTTGTTTGATTTTTTAATCTTAGATTTAATTATAAAAAAAATCTTGGTTAGATTTCTTTTGCTTGCAAAATGTGCCATTTGTACGCAGTGCTTTTGTTTTATAAACAATACTTAAAATATTTATGATTTATTTTCTCTGCACTGCTCTACCTTCTGCAACTGACACTTTTGCTTAAATATTTTTATTTCTATTTCTAAATTTTCAATTTCAATTGATTCCTCTGCGTCCAACGAAAATAAACCCATCATGTGGTTTACTTTTTGGCTTCTGCATTTTTACTTCTTAGTTTTTTTTCGCTCTAAGCAATTACACAAGAACAACAAATTGGGTCAACCGCAATTAATACAACTAAATATAGCCAAAGCACATAGCGGGACACAATATACTATACTTATAAATAAATGGAAATAAATTGCGCGAAAAAAACGAAAGAGTGCATTATTATTTCTCGTTTGTTTACCCTTTGCAGGGTTGGTCCGGGAATCGGTGGCGTATACGCGTTTTGGGTAAAAAAGGCATTACCGTTGCAACCAAACAGCTGGAAGCTCGAAGTTAATAGCTTTGGCAACAAACAATTAGAAAAACGATAAATTAGGCATACTACTCTTTACTCTTTACTAGGAAGATTGTAAATAAATATATATCATAGTAAGCCCGATAATACGTACCTAAAACCTCCCTTGCTATATAAAAAATATATATATAAGTAATTTCTCGAGAACGAAGAAGATAATATCAATAAAAAGGGAATACCATATACAATACCCAGAAAATTAGAAAAACAGATACTTAATGCATAATATCCTTCACTCTATCATAATACTGTAAATAAATATCACAAGAATTTCTGAACAAGTCGTTTCCAATAAACAACCATAAGAAACTTACTTGTGTAAGTTCAGTAAAACTGATAATACGTACCCAAAACCTCCCTTGCTATGTAAACAAAGATAAGTCATTTCTCGAAAAAGAAGATATCATCAATAAAAAAGGAATTCCATATATCATACCCAGAATAGCCCAATAATACTATTTAAACAATTTTAAAATGATTCAATGATGGTCACTTAAGTACTAAAAAGGCATTTTTACTTAAGAGATTTAAAAGCAATCTAAAGAATTAAATATGTTGACCTAGTAGGGACGTCTATAGAATGTGATGAAGGTGTTTTCAAAGGTAATTTATCCAACTAATCCATCATCACACTTATGAATAGTAATTTACGAAATAATAATAAAGAATCCAGGCAAGTTATTGTACCATCATTGATGTAACTCCAACTTTATACGAAAGAAAAGCATCCTTGAGCTTTCCGATATAATATTCTATTAATTATTGTACTATCATTGAATTTGAGACCCAATTTCATACTCCTATCAAATCTAATTGATGTAACTCCAACTTTATACGAAAACCAAAGCATCCTTGAGCTTTTCTGGTTTGTCCCAACAAGATCCTCCTGTATTTTAAGGCTAGCAGTGGGTCAAATGGAAATAGAGTGGAAATAGTAGTTGCAGTCGGTTCATTTGTTTGCTTGTTTGCTTGTTTGCTCGTGGCACTTGCACAGTGGGTACCCGCTAATGGGCCACGTTGCTGCCCTTCAATCAGCTCCGGAAAAATGCTTTTTAAACCCAAACCCAGGCAAACCAATTGACACACCAGAGACGAGCACACGACGACCGCAGAGAACGCGATAAACGTTTCCCGCTAATTAGCACATTCGGAGCGACCGGCTTGGCCGTAAAAAATCGTACAACAAAAAAGCACAAGCATTGTGTGTATACAAAAAAAAAAGCTACAACTATAGTATATACAGAGAACTACGCCACGTTATTTTTCGTTAAACATTTGGTTAAATAGATGAATTGATAATTGATGGAAATAGGAGCAAGTCGGCCGCACGGGCGTTACGTATACATTTTCGATGTTATGGCACAGATTAAAGTTAGTTTTTTCATGCTATTTGTTTTTCTTTTTGAAATAATTTGCATACTGCATTTGTGAACATTTCGAACATGTGCTAACAGCTGGGAAAACAATCCGATTTATTTCCATCTCTTTGCCTTTTCGAAACAAGTTGGGAGCACTTGAAAATTCTGATTGTTAAATACATACATAGGTGAAAAATAAAGCACTACAAAGCTTAAACATTTGCAAAATAATTTGATTATCTCTAAATCGCCTTAATTGCCCATGTTGGGCTATGGTGACGCATTTTTTCTAAACAAAATTTTCGTTAGCTGATAATCGCGGCACTCATTTAAAATTCAAATCAGCCAATTAATTTTTGTTTCTGTTTCAGGAACAAGACAAATGATCTAAATACTTATTAGCAATCCAATACTTTTAAATGAGACTCTTAATCTATTCCATTATTTTCTTGAGAAAAGTTTTCGCAAATGAGACTCTTAATCTATTCCATTATTTTCTTGAGAAAAGTTTTCGCAAAATTTAAGGTAATAACTTGATGATCTTTAGGGATTGTGCTTTCGAATTGAACTGCTTTCATAAAAGGGATGCTTCTTTGCTTTTGGAGCTTTTTGTTGCACTTTAAAAGCAACGTTTTCGAAAGACCTGTAAGCTGAGCAATCAACTAACTTTCTTGAGAAAAGTTTTCGGAAATTTATGGTAATAACTTGATGATCTTTAGGGATTGTGCTTTCGAATTGAACTGTTTTCATAAAAAGGATGCTTTTTTTTGCATTTGAAGCTTTTTTGTTGCACTTTAAAAGCGACTTTTTCGAAAGACCTGTAAGCTGAGCAATTAACTAGCCGCTAACTTTGCTCTGACCCGCTGCTCTGTTGATTCTAATTCTATTCTAGTTCTAATTCTAATTCTAATTCTGCCGCAGATGCATTGTTTGTTGTGTTTTCTTTTCTTTAGTTTCTATTTCATTTTGCTGTTCGAGTTGCGTTGTATAACAGAGCCAACAAAGTTGTCGCTGCTACCTTTAAGTTTTTTGTTTGCATTTTGCGCACTATTGCTGTCGCCTCTGTTGCCATATTGCTGCTGCAATTGTTGCTATAATATAGTATAGTACACCCAGAGCTACTATATCTTATCGCTCTAACAACACAAAGTTGAGTTCTCTTGAGTGTGTGGCATCGTGTGCGTTTAGTTCAGCACCAAATACACACACTCGCCCCGAGTGGTGTACATAATTATTTTCATTTTTTTATGTAATCAACAAACAGCCACGGGCGAGCATTTGTATTTCTCCCCGGCCATGCTGGGGGCTCTCAAAAAAAGCACATGCACGTCTTCCCAAGATTTCAACGATTTTGGCCTAACAGGACCCATAAAATATTTCTTAAATAATATTGAAATTCATGAAATTTAATTATATATAAGAATCCAAGGTAACGAAACAGTTTAGCTGCCATCAAATCATTATAATGATATTAAAAACTCACAGGACTCGCACTTTTACACATCTAAATAGGAAAAGCTTGGGGGATTAGCTTTTACATGCAAGTTTTCTAACTATGCTTAATAGTTGAATTTTAAAGTTTTAGTGTTTTGAGAAGCCCTGTAAATAATTGCTGTATAAGCAATATTATTTATCATTCAGCTTTGTTTATTATTTAGCTTTGTGGGCAAAGAAAGAGCAAGGAATATCGAACTAGTTTTTATTGTTTTTATTGTTGCTGCGTGACGATCCCCCAACAAACTGACGCCCACTCTGTCACTTTCCGCCCAAAAACGTCGGAAATGTTACGGCCGATTTTCAATTAGTTTTTAATCCCGGCCCCAGCGTCAAGGAATTTCAATTTCCAATTGGTTTTTAAGTCGGAAATTGCCCCCGCACGCACACGCAACCGAAAAAAACAAAAAACAAAAAAAAGAGTCTAAAAAGTCGAAGAGAAACAATAGCAACAACAAAATAACAACAATTTCCCTAAGAGCTTTCAAAGTATCAAGTGTTCATTAGATTTTCCTCAAAGTTAGTTGCATAATCGCCAATGCATCCGTTAATTGCATAAACATTTTCCAATACTCTAAAATTAAAGTTCAAACGCGTGTTTTTTTTCGATTTCGATATGATAAAAACAATAAATAGGAATAGAATTAATACATACATATATACATACATATGTACAAGGTGCTTGAGGGAGGGGCGAAGGGTGATGAAAACAAATTGAGGAAAAAACGTAAGGTCGACGCGACGCTATATACATGCATACATACATATGTATACCTAAGCACACGTAGGTATGTATGTATTTAGGCAGGGCAGCACTAACAACAACAAATTAGCGTCTCGCAGTTGGAGAGAGCGAGATGGTGGCAGTGGGATCGCCAAAGAGAGCACTATTCAATGGGGAGAACAACAACAAATCACACGATCGCCAAACTCGCACATGAAATATGCAAAGGCAATAACAACAATCAAGCGACGCCAAAAAAAGGCAGGTCAAGTGAGTCGACTGATGAATACCCTGCAACTGCAATGCTCGAAGGCCATAGAAAAAAATCCTTGCCCCTGAAGTTCATGTTATAGATGCATAATAAGTGTTTTTCATTTAAAATTTGTCACTTAAATTAAGTGGTAGTTAGGTATTAATGATATTTTCATATGTAACCTCAACATTAGAGGGCATCTGTGTAGTGGGCTGGCCTCGAAAGCATTTAGTATTCTCTTAGTATTTTCCTGCTGACGCAGCGGCCCACTGGCCTCCCATCCCCTGCCCTATCACTCTAAGTGATATGCTCCGCAAGTGTGTGCGCGTGTGTGTGTAAGGGTAACAGGCCAACGCGAAACCGAGAAAAAGCGACAACAAACTGAAGTAAACTAAAGTGAAGCCTCTGTAACTCATCCACTACCTGCTAGAGAGTCAAACTTGTTTTTTTTTCTTGACCAAAACCGCTAAATGGATTCTTGATACATAATTGAAATAAGAATTATTGTATAATTTGGCGAAAGTATGCCGTGTCACATGCTAGCGAGGTGACACTGTTTATGTAACCGCCGCCGAAAGAGAGTAAATCAAAATTGTAAAGCGCAAAACATTCACTTCTCAATGGAAAGGAACGAGACGTCAAACGGGAATTTGCATCAGAATAAAAAAACAAATTGAGAATAAATAACAGAAAATTCGGGTGCTTATGTAAAAGGCCAACAGGTGGCGATGCTTTCGATTGATTGATGGCAAAATAAATAGTACATCGAAATCATACAGGCGTAGAACGCTTGCAGTTGGGAAATAAACAAAAATTGAATACAAACATACATACATGTGTATGTATGTATGCATTCGCTGTGATAAGCACATTTCTCAATGCGGGCGGTACGCCCCTATCCTTTTTCAGGGATAATTGATAATTTTGTGTACTTTTTTGGCTTGCTTTCGGGTTCCCGTTTGCTTCTCTTTTTTTTTTTAAAGGAGAGCCAAGCGGGGGGCGTAAAGTAGTGGAAACAACAAAACCAGCAATAACGGGCCAGGGGACCCGCGCACTCACACACATACACGCATTGGTGACAAATTTTTTACACACACACACACACACACACACACATTGGAGCACTAAAAATATGCCTTTTGCTTTGATTTGAGAAACCACGTTGTTTTTGCTCTCTTGGGGCCAAAGCTTCTTTTTGTTTTGTATTTGTTTGTGTTTGTGTTTGCGCTGCTTTCCCTCCTAATTTTTTTTATTTTTTTTTAATTTTTTAAAAGTATCTCACACTCACTGGCAACCAACTATGCACTTTCAAAAAAAAGAATAATTAATTTTTGGCATACCTATTTACTTAACGACATCAATCTTGGAAATGTTTTTTTTTTGCGATTTTTTGGTTTGGTTTTCGATTTGTTGTGTTCGTCCGATGCGTTCACAAAAAAAATGTTTTGTTTTTGTGCCGACGCTTTTATACAACGTGGCCTCTGCCAACATCGGCAGAGCAGCGGCTGAGCAGCGAAGAGTGTTAGGCGCCGCTTCTCTTGCGCTGAAGAGAGCTCCCGGAACGCAAATTCTCTTGACAACGGCAAAACATTCGTTCAAATTAGTTGCCGAAATTCATTAGTTGAATCAATTAATTGATTGCAGTGTCTACAAGTACTTGGTTTTTTTATTTGTTTGTACGATACGAGACCTCCAAAGAGAAAATCAAAATAGACGAAATGAAAACACATGGCGTTGCGGCGCCAAAAGAGAGCGAAGAGAGCGCACGGCGAGCGCGTGGCATAGCAAACACATGGTTTTTGTTTTTGCCAAAACGCCAAAGAAGAAGCAGACGATAAAGCAGGGAGCGCTTACAGTTAGCCAGCGTTGTTATTCTCCGCGGCACAGTGGGCACCTGCATATGTTGTTGTTGCTAACAGAATGTTACGGCTTTTGCAAACAACAAATAACGGTTTCTTGTTTAATTAAATAACTTAAAACTTTGTGGTAGCTTTTTTTAGAAATTGGGTAAATTTATGTTTTTTCTATGTAATAAGATAGTTTATTTAATCTTGGCATATTAGAGGAAACTATGGGGTTCCACAGAAGGCAAAAAACACAAATTTAAAAAGTTAAATTGTTAAGTAAAATCCAACATCCATTTTCGCGCCACTGTAACCAACGCTATTTTGCCGCCCATTCCTTGAATGTGTTTTGTTAGATAAAAGTATATAAGCATTCATTAGCCAAAGAATGTAAAAAACAATTAATACATTATTAAAACTCAACATTTGTTTACTTTGATGGCAACCAAATTCCATAGTTGCACCCCTATTGGCAAGCCCAATATTTTTGTATTCTTATAAACAAACATCATATACAAACATCATATATCATATACATACGTATGTATGTATATACTTTAGATGAAAAAAAAGTAAACAAATTAAAATTACAAAATATTTGAATAATTTAAAAATGAAGAAAAATTAAGAAATATTGTTTCCAGTTAATGCAAAACAATTAAAAGAAAAGAAAAAAAAATATTGCATTAGTCAGAGTGCATTTTGTATATTGAACACTATACATACATATGTACATAAATGTAAACAAACAATTCCTTCACAATATGCATGCAAAAACCCCCTCAAATTATCAAAAATATGGTACAACGCAATTAAGCAAAATTGTACTCGAATTTTACAACCAACTCACTTAAACCTGTATTATATGTAATAAAAAAGCCCTAGTACCCACTAATCATAGGTTTACTTTTAATTAAAGATAATAATTAAGATCTGTATAAATAAATAAATAAAACCCCACTTTTGATATTCCAGCTTATACAAAGTTGCACCCACTGTGCGCTCTGCTTTGTTATCGGCAAAAGGTTATTCATTACATTTACATAAATGACACAGCCACATCACACACAGGCCCCACTGTATCAGCTGCGTGCGTGCGAGTGTGGGTGAACATGTGTCACACGCAGCGAAAAAGTCAATCACACCATTACACACACGCAACAATGTATCGGCATTTAGAGAGCGAGACAGTAGAGCAGACGACGGGTAGGGGGCGGAGAGCACAAGAACTGCCGTTATTGTTTTTACGCTACGTGCTTGTAACATGCATATACATACAGATGTAACTATGCTTGTATGTACACCATATGTGTGTGTGTACCGCTCTAGTTTCTAGTTTTCAAGCTCTTAATGAAAATAAACTGTTGTTGTAAAGCCAACGTGATAATTAAAGAGAACGATAGGTACCGATGGTTGATTAAGGGATTTAGAAGGGAGAGGGGTAGAGAAAGAGAACGAAGGTAGAACAAACAAATGCAAAGAATAAGACGAGAAGAAAGTCAAAAAGACGTTGATAAGCAACAACAAAGGCTCTTATCAAATGACAAGCCAAAAGGGAGAGAGCAAGAGAGGCGTCCAATTGGAGAATTGTTTGCCCGGCCGCTTTCCCGGCCGGTTTTTCTCTCCTCTCCCGCAATCCGATTTTCCAACAACGTGGCCTGGCCAAAAATACGCAAAAGCCGAAAGAGATACAACCTAAGAGAGATAAAAGAGAGCCAGTGACAAGAAAAACGTGTGTGTGGAAAAATAGAACAAACAGCCACGAAGCTCGTGTGGAAGGAGCAGAAAAACTAACAAACAAAAATTATGTGGGACAAACGGCGCATAAACAAACTGCAGGCGGTCTTTCTCTCTCTCTCTCTCTCTCTCTCTCCCCCTCAGGCTAGCGGCGTCCCACTCGCACTCGTTGCGTTGGCCCCACAAACTTTTCGACGCCGCTGTGTTGGCAACGCTCTCTCGCATTCGTTTTGCCATGCGGTTTTGTTGTACAGTGGGACCCCTATACTGGGTCTAAATGTGTGGGGGCGCAGGAATTTGATATGCGTTCTGATTAGGATGTAATTTTGATTTTGTAACGGAAATATATTCCTATTTTTCATTATGCAATAAGTACGACTTGTGCATTTAGGATGTTTATTTTAAATATTTATATTATTTTAATCAAACTCATGATTCATGTCTATGGCGAATATTTAAATATAATTTTTTGAATCAAATTTCTTAAGCGTTTTTGAACGTTACCATCTTTTTATATACACATATTCGTATATTTTGAATATTCTCAAACATATTCGAAATCCTTTCATCTCCGTTCATTGTACTGCCGCCTCACTGTGGTCGTTGGCGCGCTCTCACATAAATAGTTATACAACTCGCTCTGGGGGCCAAATACGAAACGAAATGCCAATAAGCAGGCAATGAGCAAGTGAAATTGCAGTGCAAAGGAATTTCGAAAAACCAGTTAGAACCATGGCAACGCCAAAAGGGGCCTCATACAACGCTGACCCCCTCTCGATACGCTCTCGCCCCCCCTTTTGCAGGGAACGGCAAAATAACAAAAACAGTTAAACAGGTGCAAAAAGAGAGCCGGCAGGCAAGGAAGAGAGTTTTTGGAAGGGGGCAATGTGACCGAATCGTGACAAAACACAGCCACACACGTGATAAACAATAAATCTCAATTTAAAAATAGATAATCAAGATAAAGCATTTATTTTTTTGTTTTTCTTTTTATCAGAAATGCATTAAAAATGTATATTACTTGATTGATTTGGGGAAAAGTAAGAACAAATAATATCAAGGAGGGTAACGAAGCGTCTCGGTGACATTTTTATGCTTCAAGATAACAAAAGAACGAAGGTAAACTTTGACGTCATTATGTACGTATGTATGTACATACATACATATGTCTGTGTGCATGTACGACGACAGCGACAAATGGGAGATCAACAGATCAGTCACTCGAAAACTCGAAACTAAAAAGTAACAAAACAGAGCAGAATGAAAAAAATGATCATTTTTGAAAAGGAATTTTCCTTCAGAGCACACATACGGGACGGCACGATTAGCTGTTGTGTGTTTGGGGTTTGTTTGTATAATCATGTGATACCCAAAATAAAGAAAAATGTGAAAATCAAATAGCAGCGACAGCGTCGACCAGGGCACTAAAAAGTCACAAGCAAAAGTGGAGCAATAAAGCAAACAAGCCACACGAATTTTCTGTGTTGCCATGTGTCCCCGGCCTCTCAATCCCAAATAATACGACCCCTGCCTCTCAATCCCAATCCGAATCCAAATCGAAATCCGTATCCGTATCGGTATCTCTATCTTGGCCCATCCTCAATTGCTAATGTAAGCAAATTTACGCAAGAGCGTTGAATAAATGCAATGTCAATTAAAGGCAATTCCAGATATGTATATACAATTTATACAGATATCTTACAACAAATTTTGTTGTTAAATATTGAGTGACTTTCGATTCACACATCCCAATGAGATAGTATTAAATTTCAGTGCAAGGCATCAGCACTAAGCGATCATCACAAAAAGATACAGCAAAGCTAAAAGCATTACCAATAACGAATTTCAGGCGGACAAATAAGAATCGGAGGCTATAGCCCAAAAAAAAATAAAACAAAATCGGGGATGAGAGATAGCGTCGCACAGTGGGAGGGTTTCAGAAATCCCATAAAACAATTTCATGTTCCAAAGGAAACATTGAAAATCGTCCAAGAAATTGGGAAATCTATTTAATTTTTATTAATTTATAGAAATTAACAGCAATTTCAAAATGGTCTTCAGCCTAACTTGCCTGTTGTATGTAAATTTGATAGTATATTTAAATAGCATAAGTATATACATAACCATAAAACAATAATAATAGATAACAAAGATTTGGGAGACTATTAATAATATTTTAATGGTTTATATTAAGGCTGTTTTATATTTAATTGTACAGATGTATGGATTTGAACATTTTTATAGTTGTTATATATTTTTGGATCTTCAAAAAGAATTGTAATTTATACAATTGTTGGGATGAATACCTCTTGAAGGGTTGGATATGTTGTTTTGCTCTTATCTCCTGAATCTGAATCTACATACACTCATTTCTCAGTGGTTTTCCTCGAGCCCTCCCCCCAAACAAATGTTTGTTACAAATCCCACATTTAGAAATTCTAATTTTCGGGCCCCCCTACCACTGAGACACTTTATCCGATCGCCCTGCATGCATAATCTATCTGGAAATTTGCATAGCGATGCCACTGTGCGGAGAGCGTGGCGGTGAGGTCGCCGTTTTGCTTTTTCTTGGCGTGTAAAAATAGGCAGAAAATTGCATAGAGCTCAAAGTTTTTCATCTGTTTCCTTTTGTTCTGGCATTCGCCCACATTCTCCTTGGCTCTCCTCCTGCGCCTCCTTTTGCGTTTTGTTTGGCTTTGCGTCTGTCATTGCATTTGCTTTTGTTGACAAATGTCAAATCAAACAAATCAACCGCTTCTCTCTTCGGCTCGCTCTTTGGCATTGTCAACAGCAGAATAAAAAATGATCTCCCATTTACATTGTCTTTGGATTTCGCCCTCTCTGCGGCTCTCTTTCTCCGCTCTCTGCTCTCTGTTCTCTGATTTCTGTTCTGTGTTGTGTGTTTTTGTTTATTTTTATTGTTATTCTTTTGTTGTTGCCTGTAACATTTTGTTTATTGCGAAATGCGCAGTTTATTCCATTTTAAATGCAAGATTTAAGAAACGCCAAATCGAACTAAACTTAATTTTTTTTTTCCGCGTGCGAGGGCAATTAGCGTGTTAACTAAAAGTTAAATATATAAAGCATGTACATACATACATATATTATGTGTACATAAGCAGCCAGCAACGTTATCTGGAAAATTTTCTCATAAATATGCATGAGCAAATAAAGAGCAGCAGCAGTATTAACAATAAAAAAATAAATGAGCATTTTTAGCGCGTTCCATGAAAACGTGGTCGCCCCTTGGAAATCAAATAAATGAATAACACTATTTAAATGCGAGCACTCACAATCACATGATAATTTTGCAAATGCAAGACTCTTATTGGATTTGTTTGCTTAGTTCGCCTCGCTTTCGATTGGCTGTTAATTTGCTTGCTAATATTTGTTCGTCACGTTGCCAAATGGCTCCCGTCTTTGTTTTTGTTTAAATAATTTAGCCACTGCAGCTGATAAGTTTTGAATGTCGCGCCCAAGCAGTGCTGCCCATCGGCGGATTTAACAAGACGTTACAAGTGGCAGCACGCTTTTAACGGTTCTTTTGGCGCCGAAGATGGCGCCATTTCAAAAAATATAAGAAATAAAAAAGGAAAACAATAAAAAAACATTCTTTTTGGCCATATTTAGGATATAAGAATTAAACAAATTAATTGCGTTTGTGCATGTGCTCGAAGAGTGACAAATATAAAAAGCAGAATATTTTAATAGGTATACAAAAATGTAAAACAATAATAAAACAATGCATAAATAAAATGTGAATTAGACAAACAGTATCAATTCAAACCTCAAGGAGATACACCGTCGAATTTTTTGGTTCTACGTTTATTTATTTATTAAAGGTAGAGAATTTTACAAAACTAAACTAACTTAGTGTTAATAGCACTGGCAGCGAGGCCTATGGCTTTTAAGTCTAGAAGGTTTCAAGATTGTTTACATTCTTTGTGTCTTAGGTTATCTTAGTTTAGGTCTATGAATAGGTTAAGTTTGTTGATTATGTACATATGTACAGGCTTATATACAACGGTTATGTACATGGTTATATGCGTGTTTGTATGCAATATGCAATTAGTGGGCTTGTGTTTTTTAAAATAGATTGTCTTATTGGAGTGATGGGCATGAGTTTAGTAGGTGGGAATACTAAAATTCTATAATAGGGAATTAAAAAAATCACTTCTCAAAAGTATAAATTTAGACTAAATCAGCGGTGGGCACAGATTTTTAACTTGGGAGCCGGCAAAAATAAAAAAAAGGGTCACCGTCCGATTTTTTGTTTTTACATACATATGTATTTCGTTAGTGAAATTTCACATACATATGTTTTTCACCGTCAACTTCGGATGACGTGCACATTTCGATTCCTTTTCGTTCGAGACCTTCGGTTCCGAGTTTCTTTTTCACCGTCAAATTCCGAGCACCTGTGCATGTTGATTCCTTTTTGATCGAGACATTCACGCTTTTTGTTTTTGGGAGCACTGGGAGCCAAGTAAGCTATGGAGTGACCATGGCTGTTATAAATTGTTTTGTATTTATAGCATTTAAATAGTGGGCGCAATTGATTTGCTATTTGTGCCTCAATTGGATTTTTTTAAATTTCTTTCGTAGGGTTTTCTCCTTTTCAAGGCTTATATAAACAAACCTATCAATTAAGAAAAAAGCTTTAATCTGTCAACACGCCCAAGTACTCTCCTTTTCCCTTTTTTGTGGCTTAAGTTGCATTTATTGTTTGTTGAAGTCCCCCTCCACCACCCCCTGCCCATCCCAAGGGCAGGATTTTCTTCGCTTATTCTTGGGACTTTGCTTTTTCCGCTTCGTCCTTTCTCTGGGATGTGTTTTCCTTTTTTTCATTTTATTTTGAGCTTGCCAGTTAGCTCGCCTTGTCATTGGTAAAATTTGCTTTTGCTCGAGAAAAGCATACCAGCCCCCGAAGGCCTTGAGTGGAAACCGCTGCCAATTGTCGACTGTTGCATGAATTATGAGCGTCTGCCAAGATTTATGAATTCGAAGGGAGAAGGGACAACAAAAGTGCGCCAAGTATTCATGATAGTACGCCCCCCCACCCCCATGCCTTTGGCGAAAAGGGAAAAATCTGTCAGCTGTTAAGTTGAGTTATAAATTTCCTGCAATTAGGTTGAATTTCAATTTCGCTGCTACGCTGCCACTCTACTTACTTTGATTACACAATGATGATGATGATGCTGTTGAAGATTCTGGAGGCGGAGACGATGATGGGTTCTCCTCCCCCACGAGTCATGCAAATTTTTATCGACAGCTTTTGTTCAGACTGTACTCTTTGTGCACGGTAAGAGCACCGCAGAGGGTATAATAGGGTTTTATATTTTAGAGGGAAACATATATTCAGGACAACCCTTGCCAAGCTATCCGTTAAAACATTGGATCGAAGTTGGATAAAGATTGTTTATACTTATAATTATTATTTTCGATTGTCCATTTAACCTAAATAGATAGATCTGAATCATTTGGATTAAGAAATCAGGGTTCCACTAGTTACTATTTAAAACCCAAACTTATACTTCTTAATTTCTTTCAAAATTCGCCATATAGTATGCCCATTTTAGTTACACCAATTAATGAAGCTTACTTTGGATAGTATCCCAAATTAAGTACCAGGTATTAGCAGTCGAGTCATTTCTCTGAAGCCATTTTTGCTTGCTTTTTTGCGTTGCTTTGTTTGTGCCTCTCTGATTGGCTGGCACTGCAGTTTTTCCGCCTCAATGTGCAGAGATTTTGCCAACTCATGGAAATCGCATACGTTTGATAAACACGGTGCACACAAAATGAAAACAAGATGCAAGCGAAACACCCACTCGTGGATGTGAAAAAATGTAATAACCGGAAACGGAAGCGGGCCCGCCGAACGCAGAAGGCGTCCCAGCGTTGCATTTGTTCATTAAGCAACGCCCGGCAAACAAAATCAATGAATGGTGTAAAAATTAATATCCTGTTTGGGGCGCGGCAAAAAAAAAAGGAATATGCAAAAGAACATGGGGGTGCGGCCGCCAGCAGTTTTAATTTACACAAAGCGTAGTCGGGCGTGTAATGCGCCCGGGAAAACTGGGGGGCCGATGGGGAGGGAAATTCGCGCGACGACATTTAAAAAATGCCTTGAGGCAGCACAGCAACAAGCGGCAAGATGAGCGCAAAAAGCGCGATGACAACGGCGTCAAATGATTTATGAAATTACTTTTGCCGCTGCACCATTTGCCGGGGTAGTGCGGAAGCGAAAAGGACGAAGGACAACAGCCAGGACGACTGGCAGATGGAAGGTGTCATGTCAGTGGGTTTGTTGCGTTTCGAGTTCCGTTCTGTGTGCTCCTCCTAATGAAGATAGGTCTCTTGTTACATGCTTTTCCGAAGTTGTTTAAAGCATTTATAAACACTCGTAAATGCTTTATTTAAATGATAATTGTATTCAATATTTAAAAAGGCCCTCAAAACTTCCAAAAGCTTGATTTGTAATATATATTTTTTTAATTACTAGTTCTTTTATTTGAAAGCATGCTTTTTATACCATGTACAAATGGTATACGACTATAAAGTTTGTGCATTGTATGTAACAGGGAAAAGGAAGCGTTTCCGACCCAATAAAGTATATATTTTTGATCAGCATCAAGTCGATCTAGCCGTGCCCGTCTGTCTGTCTCCGTCCGTCTGTATGTATAAACACGTTGTTCTCGGAGATGGTAAGAGCAATAGGTGTAATTCTCTTTGATTTAGGTCCGTTACATGTGTACGCAGTTTCGAGTTTATTTCAAATTTTTGCCACGCCCCTCTCCGCCTTCGTAATTGTCATAAAACGGTATTTTCTTCGAAAACTTGGACAAAATAAGAGCTAGAGACCTTCTGTGTTAGTTCCGTTTATTATGCAGATAATGTCATTCCCAGATTTTTGCCACGCCCCTTTCCGCCTTTGTATTTGTAAAAAAATCGATATTTTCAAAATGCTAAAAGCTAGAGACATAATTCAGTGGACATAAGTCCACTGAGTCCGTTGATCGCTGAAGCATGCTTCCAAAGCATCATAAACGTTGTCTCCCCTCACCACAAACAAAAAAAGACTTTTATTTTTCGTTACACACAATATTTGGTATTTATTCATGTTATTGGTTTTATTTTTAGCTTCAATCGATCTGCGTGATGGAGGCCTCGTCGTTGCTGGAGCAGCGACTGCTCTCCCCGTCCGTGCGGTACTTGATGGAGTCAATGATCTCCACGTCGATGTCGCAGTTACCCTGGGCCCCTGCTCCGACGCCACCTCCTCCGCCCGACGAGGATCCTCCCTCCATTCCGGCGCCCGTGTCGCAGGACCTGCTTCCGCCCAGCGAGTCCTCGTCACAGAGATCTGGCGCCGAAAGCGATGCCGAGGCCGATTCCGACTTGGTGTCGGTGTCTTGGACACTCTGCACCTGCGCCTGGTGGGCGGCAAACTGGCTGTAGAGGCGTGGCAGGTGCTGCAGCATATAGCTGGCCCCCGACTTGGAGAGATTCGCAGCTGCCGCAGCGGCGGCCGCAGCTGCGGAGAGACTTGCCGCCGTACTGCTGCCCGCACCCGGATGGTTCTCCTTGGCCTCCCCGAGGTCGTAGTACTTGGCATAGTGCTCGAATTTGCTGCCCAGAGTGGCGGCCACGCCGCCGGCACTGCTCTGGGGATTGGCGCACAGATTGATGGCATCATTTTGGGCAGCCTTGGGTATGGGAACCGTAAAGGCCGAGCCATGACGCTGCTTGCCCATCAAATTGCTGGCAAATTGTCCTGCCCCACTTGCAGAGCCCGGACAGGGGGCCTGCTGACTAGTGGCACCTTCTTCGGCCACGGTGGCGGTGCTGTTGCTGCTGGACAGCGGCGAGACATTCTCCTTTTTGCGATCGTAAATGTGACCCGATACCCGCAGATCGATGAAGAAGTGCAGCGGATCGATGCCATAGGGGGCATAGAGCGGTGGATACCAGACCGGCGGTGGAGGTGGCAGGACCAGATCCTGCGGTGGTAGCGACGCCGCCGGCGGTGTATTATCCTGCAGGGCACTGTCCACGGCCCCGCCCAGTGAGGTGTTCTTGCCACTGGTCGGTGGCACTTGCACCGTGGGCTTGGTCTCCAGTTTGGTGGCATAACCGGCATAAGGTGCCATGGCTTTATTGGTGAGTTCCAGCGGCTTTTCCGGCGTCATTTGCTGTTGCTGCTGTTGCTGTTGCTGCTGCTGCTGCTGCTGCTGCTGCTGTTGCAGATGTTGCTGCTGCTTCTCCTCGGCATCGCGTCGCTCACGCAGTTGCTCGTAGTAAGGACGATGCGACCAGGACCTCTTCCTGGGCCTCCGGACCAAGGCTGCCTGTTGTTGCTGCTGTGCTTGCTGTTGCTGCTGTTGCTGTTGCTGCTGCAGCTGCAACACCCGGGCCGTCTCATTGTTGCGGGCCTGCACTAGAGAGCGCAGCATATCGCTGAAGAAGAAATTGTTCGGTCCCACGGGGGCGGAGTACAAATAGGGGGGCGTGGCCGCCATCAAACGGCTGACGTAGTCCTGATTCCTTAGCTCATGGATGTTACTTTTGCGTGGTTGCTGCTGCTGCTGTTGCTGTTGCGTCTGCGATGTTGTTGCGGGGTCGGTGGCCGCTGTTGCTGCTCCAGCTGTTGCAGTTACCGGAGTTGTGGGCGCTGTGGGCGTGGCACTGCCTGAAGCGGAAGCAATTGCCGTGCAGGACATTCCCCCCGGATTGCCATTCGAGGAGATGATACTGCTGTCCTTCATGGCTGAAAGCATAATTAATATAGAAAACAACAAATTGCTGTATTGTTTGCTGTGTCTGTAACAGAAGCAACTACAAGATTTATATATTTGCATAGGAGAAGGGAGTATTTGCATTGTCTTGGATGTGGGCAGGCCCACCTTTTCCATGCTCGTCCGCCAAGACAATTAAAACTGAATTTCTTTGTTTCCTGTCTGGTGTGAGTTTTCTTGGAGTGCCTTAAAAGAGCTTAAGAATATTAAAAGGCAAAGGCATTTTTTGTGGCTTAAGTAATGGCAGAACTCTTATTCTCGATCGGGGATTACGCCCAAGTGAAGTAAAATCTAAGAATATCTCGGTCAATGATAGTCCCATCTATCTATCGAAAAATCCATCGATACACTTCAATATTTCACCGATTATAAACATAAATTTGAGTCCAAGGGGTACATGGTATCATTATGGAATAGAATGCCATCCCAACACTATTGTGCCAGAGCTTAGCTACCTTTGTTGTAACTTTATTAAGCCAACATCTGTGTCCTGTCACCACAGAAATTTGCATAGAAAAACAGGCGATAAAAGCTACACCGCCGCAGCATTACCCCCATTTTTTTTGGCCTGGTTGAGGGAGAGGGGTGGGAGAGTTTCCTGAACGCGCCAGCTGCTAATAAGCTTACACACATCGCTTACACATAGCGCCAAATTCCAGTAAATTAAATGTTTCAACAGCAAAGTACCCCGCCCCATTTGAGTGCAAACTCAATTGTTGAGGCACTTGGCGCCGCTGTAGCCGGTGCGCCGGCTGCTTGTATCCTGTGCCTGTCAATTCTAACCGGGGAACCGTCACCAGGACCAACCGACACCTCCCAGGACCTCGCAGAGCAGCCCCAGACCGCCCAGGACCATCCCCCAATCCCCACTTGCCTTGTTGCTCTTTCATTTTCGCATTTCAAAAGTTTTTTAACAAGCCCACGCTCTGTAACTCGCTGGATGGATGGATTCTCTATAAAACCTTGTGGTTCTTTGGGTATACGCGATGGGGTATTCGGGTTTGAGAACAACAATCTTTATAATACTTTTAAATACATTTTATACACTACATTTTATACTATTTATAAGATACATTATTTTATGAAACGCTTTATTATCAGGGGTATTAGATACACGATATATCTTTGAAGTTTTGATATTAATTTAAATACCATACTATATTTCCGTATTTTATAAAACCCAAATATTTAAATGCTTGTTAAAGACTAGCATTCATTTAATTTATATTGATTGAAGTTTTCAAGCATTATTATAGAGTTTTGAATGAGACTATTACCATACCCATTATTTCCCTGCCTTTTAATTTTTCTGTTGTCGCATTCTGGATTTGTGGAGTTTTTCAGCTTTTCCACTTTTCCGAGTTTTATTGTTTTTTCATTTCGCTGTAAAAATACATAAAGTTTGTCAACTGTCACCACTGAAGGAATGTAAAAGTGGGGGCTGGAAATTAATAGAATCGCGCGGGAGGAGGTCCTTGATTTGCATTTTTTGGCAACCGCTGCGCGGTCGAGGTAAAATTTTAAAACGGGTGGGAGAGCTGTTGCGACAAAGTTGAAATTAGATTATGCTAATTAAGGCCGTGTTTTTTGTGGGCGCGGATTTGCCGCCACTGATTGATGCTGGGCAGAGAGCTTTAATTGCCACAAATTTCTCGTGGCTGACAGCATTTTAATATTCAATCAACAGCTGTCGGCAACTTTATTTTTTATGGCCCCCAGCCATAAAGTTTTGCCAGAAGTTTTTTACAAGCCAGAGCTAGTGAGAAATATGGCTCGAGGATTAATGTGCAAAGTGCATGCCGACTTGGTCCGACTTTTGTTTGTCTTTCGTCTGGTAAGCTGGAAACTAAGTTTTGCATAACTCTTGGCGAGCTCTGCCTTCGCCGCAAATGGCAATTAAAACCAGAGCACATCTGAATCCGGGCGTTCCCTGGCGACTTGTACCACCCGTCGTTGTGTCCTGGCCAGCTGATTGATGTCCCATCAGGATCCGCGACTCGGGATCGTCATCAACCCCTGGCGGATGGCATGCCAACCCTTGCTGGCACTTAACTCGAGCACTTGGGTTTGGGCAACCTTATAACATAATTACAGCATATCAAACAACGATAAGTCGACCACTCCATGGGTTCGTAACCCATGTCCCCCGGACGGACTGGCAATGCCGAAGCCACCCTCAAGGGCTCACCTGATGTGCAACCCCGAAAGAGTCTTCATTATTTTCGAATGATTTCAGGGGTAAGTGGCATGCAACTTTGACGTAGGCGCCCAAATTGGGGCTCTCAAATTGCGGCTACATGTATTTATAATTGAAAACTTGTTAGAAAAAAACCCTCCTTAACTATTATTCCCTGTAACATATTTAAATCTTCGCTTTTAGCCGTACGTTACACGGCAGCTTGTAAAAAATTGATCGAAGTTAGTTCAACGGTTTTATAATTGTTATAAATGTTTAAAGTATTGAATTTTGAACATATTTTTGATTCTATTTAAAAGATTTCAACCGCAGCATCCTTATATGAATTACTCCCTTAATTTTTCTCGCAAACTATTAGTTTTGGCAGCATTTTGACCATACAATTTAAGTTTTTTTGCGTGCTCCACAGATGAATATAATTAACAATTTGTAGGTACTAGTAAAAAACTAGGAAAGTTTACTTGGTAATTGACGCAGTTTATGGTACCTCCACTAACTCTACAAATGATCACATATTTTTTCACCCATTAAGGTCCTGATCCTGCCCTGTTTTTCGATTAAGTCCCACACTCCGCTACATCAGGGCCGCACACACGAACTTGTTGGCATGTTGGTGACATGTCGTTGTGGTGTTAACGTTACAACGTTTGACTGCGAATTAAAATAATGTGCCACTTGTGGCTCTCCACATGTGTGAGTGTCCATGGCAGACACAAAACCCCTACCCCGAAAATAGACCCACACCATGTCCGTGTCCGTATCCGTGTCCGTACGTCCGTGACTCGTGTGCGTCGCCCGAAAATTTGACAAAATTTCATTTGCAACTTTGGCCAAATCGAATTTGATTTGAACCCTTTTTGGCAGGTTCCCTGTGCAGATTGATCCGAGTTGTTTGGGCAATGAGGTGCAACCCCTGTATGCGTATGAGTAATGGACAAATAAGTTTCACGTATGGAACGTGCGGGTTTTTTTTGGAAATTATGATTTGGTTGAATACTAAGCCAAGGTTTTGGTACAAAAAGGACCTTATCTAGTCAAATTATTTTATTCTAGGGTTTTAATTTATCAAATATTTTGTTTTTGGGACTAAACGTTATGATTTTGCAAGTCTTGAAAGAAATTAATTTGAAAAATTTTGAATTTATTTGGCAAATCAAACCGTTTTTGAAAATCACACACTCGAAAAGTTATCACAACCTCAATAGAATGTTTAGGTATCTCGATTATCTCTTTGTAACACTACAATTTCTCACCAAAAATTCGTATTTCACTTGAAAAAAATAGATTTATGTAGCTTGATTAACACAATCCGTTGGTAACGCTCTGGATCTCAACTGCCGCCGATGACAGTTTAAAATCAAATGAAATGAATGCCAGTGGCAGGACTCGCAGGAAAGCAGAGCAGCATGAAAGCAGAGCGGCATCAAAGCAGAGCAGCATCGCAGCATCGCAGCGAGCACAAGTCCTGAGCCCGAGACAGAAACAGAAACAGCAGAATCAGAACCAGAATCACAGCCACAGGACCACGAGGACGAAGCCAAAACCAAAACCAAAACCAAAGCCGAGTCCAGGACGAGGCGAGGCGCGGCGAGGGTTCGGTGCGATTTTAAAATTATGAATTGTTGGAAATGAAGCGAGGCGTAAGCGCAGAGCGGCGGCAAAGCAAAGCAAACCGAAAGCAGGGAAAAAGCACAGAGTGCCCACCGTCGAGGTGGGTGGTGCGCCCCAGTCGCTGTGGTTTTGGTGGTGCGCATCGGCAGCAGCGAGGCAAAGTGTGAATGAATGGAAACCACCCTTGAAGCCCTCGTCGGAAGAAAGGTAACAAGTTTTTGAAACATCAACAAACGTCAGCGACTGTGGAAAGATCGAAGAATACCGTTCCGCTTTTATCGATAAGAATCNGGGAAAAAGCACAGAGTGCCCACCGTCGAGGTGGGTGGTGCGCCCCAGTCGCTGTGGTTTTGGTGGTGCGCATCGGCAGCAGCGAGGCAAAGTGTGAATGAATGGAAACCACCCTTGAAGCCCTCGTCGGAAGAAAGGTAACAAGTTTTTGAAACATCAACAAACGTCAGAGAACTGTGGAAAGATCGAAGAACACCGTTCCGCTTTTATCGATAAGAATCGAGATCAAAATAAAAGATCAATACTTAAGATTGAGTAATCATTAAAAATTATTGAAATTTTTTATTCAATCACAATAGAATTTTTGACATCACAAGCAAAATATGGCATTTTTAGAATATTCATTTTTAGAAAATCTTAGATTTGGCTTTTGGATAAATTTGTAGGTACACCCAACATGTAGGTGGGATTCATATAGAATAGTATGTTCTACAAACAAAGGAACTTTTAGGTTTTGTTTTTAACAATTCAAAGCAACGTTGCCCGTTTTCAATTACCATCCACAGGCAGATATGCTGGCATTTTAGAACAATAGATGTGCAATCTTTGTTGCTAAAACGACAGTTGCCACCCCGCATATGGGATGGGATGTAAGCTTATAATTTCTATTACAATGAATACGGATGTGCGGATATCCGCATGTAGAGCAGTGTGTGCAGATTTCTTTGCTTAATTTTTTGCGGCGTCCGCCACCGAGCCACTGTTTGCGACTTCATTAGCGACACCTCCCCAGCAAGCTGTTGCCAAGCAATTGCCGTGGCCGAGTGTGTGGGGTGCACTGGAAAAAGCAGTTTTCAAATGAAAACATCAATAGAAAAATCTTAATTAGTATTAAAAAACGGAATATTAATTGTAATCCTAATTAATGTGGCCACCCTATTTTCAAAACCACTAGGCCACCAGACTTACATAGCTCATTAGGCTGGCAAAAATTAAAATCACATTTGGTCACACTGATTTATGGCGTCAGAACTGCTAGTCTGCTTCAGTCGTTAGTCTAGATTCAGTTGTTAGTTTGCGCTCTGCAAGTAAGTTTGGGTTCAGTTTATTCTTTTATAATTCTTATTTTTAATATTTTGCCGTGGTTTGGTGGAGTATCGAGAGTTAAACCCTGCATTGCCTTGGCTTTATTTTTTTTATTTTATTGTAGTTATATTTCAATTTATATTTAAATTTAATTTTTTTTTCTGTTTTCTCTGGATCCTAATAGTGATATTGTAGCGCTTTTTAGCGGAAAATATTTCGCAAAGTTTTCCTTTAGTTGACCATTAAACTTAATTTGTTGATATATATTTTTTTCTCTGGATCCTAATAGTGATATTGTAGCGCTTTTTAGCGGAAAATATTTCGCAAAGTTTTCCTTTAGTTGACCATTAAACTTAATTTGTTGATATATATTTTTTTCTCTGGATCCTAATAGTGATATTGTAGCGCTTTTTAGCGGAAAATATTTCGCAAAGTTTTCCTTTAGTTGACCATTAAACTTAATTTGTTGATATATATTTTTTTCTCTGGATCCTAATAGTGATATTGTAGCGCTTTTTAGCGGAAAATATTTCGCAAAGTTTTCCTTTAGTTGACCATTAAACTTAATTTGTTGATATATATTTTTTTCTCTGGATCCTAATAGTGATATTGTAGCGCTTTTTAGCGGAAAATATTTCGCAAAGTTTTCCTTTAGTTGACCATTAAACTTAATTTGTTGATATATATTTTTTTCTCTGGATCCTAATAGTGATATTGTAGCGCTTTTTAGCGGAAAATATTTCGCAAAGTTTTCCTTTAGTTGACCATTAAACTTAATTTGTTGATATATATTTTTTTCTCTGGATCCTAATAGTGATATTGTAGCGCTTTTTAGCAGAAAATATTTCGCAAAGTTTTCCTTTAGTTGACCATTAAACTTAATTTGTTGATATATATTTTTTTCTCTGGATCCTAATAGTGATATTGTAGCGCTTTTTAGCAGAAAATATTTCTGAAAGTATTTCTTTAGTTGATCATTAAACTTTATTTGTTAATATATATATTTTTTTCTCTGGATCCTAATAGTGATATTATAGCGCTTCTTAGCAGAAAATATTTCTGAAAGTATTTCGTTAATTGATCATTAAACTTAATTTGTTGATATTTATTTTTTTTCTCTGGATCCTAATAGTGATATTATAGCGTTTCTTAAAAGAAATGCTGTTGCTAAGCAATTGCCGTGGTCGATTGTATGTGATACACTGAAAAAAACAGTTTTCAAATGAAAATATCAATAGAAAAATGTTATTTAATATGAAACAAGTAGGAGCGCTGTAGTCGAGATTTCGCGACAACGAGATACCATGTACCTCGTTATCAACCATTTCTTTGTTTCAAAGAAAATTTTTCTTTTCAAATAATTCACAAAATTTTCATTTGTTGACATCCAAATTAGACTTCTGCATAATTGCATCCAAAACGGCAAATGAATCACCTATTCTAGAAGTGGGCACACTTTTGTTTTGGTGTGCAGTTGACATACTGTACAGTGAGTGAAATTTCATGACTGGTACATTTTATACTTCTCACCGGTACTTGTTACACTGGTGCTGTGGCACTAAATAACGTCAAACAAAGGACAATCACAAAAAAAAACAAAACAAACTTTGTTACAAAAAACGAGAGTACAACCATATACTGCACTCACTCACGAAGTGTGCAACCAACTATATTGTACTCACTCACGAAGAGTGCAACCATATACTGTACTCACTCGAAGTGTACCCTGTAAATATGCCATCTTCGTCTGGCCTATAGAATACTGAACAGTAGTAAAGAATGAGTGCAGTATTTTAAGAACTCATACTTCTGTACATAACTGTCATGCTACAAATGAATACATCCATGCAGAAGTCTAATCCAAACAATCAGCAGGTGCACACATACGCGCACTCTATAGGTATTGTGCATACATACACACACTACTGTATGAATACACGTGTAAACGAATTGAAGTCAAAGAAGAGACGAATGACGTCACCCCAGCATGTGCGGCATGCCGTTCGTATTTTACGTATAACATTACGTATTTTTAGTAAGTAATGTGGTAATGAGTGAAAATTTTAGTTTTTCTATGATATATATACATCTATCTTACATACTAGAAATCAGAAATGCATTTAACATTATTAATTTATCTATGAAATGACATTTTAGTTCAATTTTATGTTCTTGACCTGGAAAAAATAATAGAAACGCGGTCGTATTTTGTCAAAATCTGGGGTAATTCTTCGTTTTAATTAAAATATTGTTTCGAATATTTTTATTACAAGGAGTGCTAATACAGCAATTTGTTGTACAATTTTTAATTTAATTTTGGTAAAAGCATCAAAATGGGTCGTGGAGCACATTGCACCGCAGTAAAGAGGAATCTAATCATCAAATTAAAAGCAGAAGGACAATCCATGGGATAAATTGCTAAACTATTGGAATGCTCAAAAAGAGGAATCTAATCATCAAATTAAAAGCAGAAGGACAATCCATGGGATAAATTGCTAAACTATTGGAATGCTCAAAAAAAAAAAGATAAACAGGAGAAACGTGATAGAAAGCGAGCAACTTCTACACAATTTGACAAGACCCTTATAAGGAAGTCGAAAAAGGAGCCATTCCTTTTTTCGAAGGATCTTAAAAACTACATGAAGGCATCCGTAACGAGTCGCACCATTCGCAATAGAATGATTGAGCGCGGTTTGAAAGCGCATTTAGCAAGGAGAGTTCCTTTTATGAGCAAGAGGCATATCGATAGGCGACTCTGCTTTTCCAGAAACCAAGAGATCCGCCAGAACTGGAAAAATGTCCTTTGATCCGATGAGACAAGGATTGATTTGTTTGGATGTGATGGTAGACGCCATGTTAGAGGCCCAAAAAATACAGCATTCGATCCTAAATACACCAAAAGGACGATTAAACACGGAGGTGGCAATATAATGCTATGGAGATGTTTCTCTGCTTCAGATGTTGGTCCACTTTATTGGGTACAAGGCAATATGTGTGCTAAGGACTATGTAAACATAATGAAGGACGGTATGTTCCCATATGCCGAAGAGGAAATGCTCTTGAAGTGGGAATTTCTGCAGGATAACGATCCCTAACACACATCCAAGCTGGCGAAGAAGTGGTTCCAGGACAATAAAGTCGATGTTATGGATTGGCCAACTCAGTCACCCTATTTAAACCCTATTGAGCATTTGTGGGGCATCCTAAAAACAACGTTTATGTGGGTTTCAACCAAAAAATTATGAGTATTTTTGGGAAAAGGTTCAGGAAGAGTGGTACTCCATTGAGCCAGCAATATGCTCCAATCTGGCGGAGTCTATGCCTCGTAGGTTGTCTGCAGTTTTCAAAAACCATGGTAACGCAACTAAATATTAAAGCTGAAAACATTTTATGGTAAATTTTGCTAAACTAGTCAATTTGGATAAAGATTATTCATTTCGTTTCTATTATTTTTTCCAGGTCAAAAACATAAAATTTAACTTTAATGCCATTTTTTAGATAAATTAATAAAGTTAAATGCATTTCTGTTTTTTAGTATGTAAGATAGATGTATATATATCAGAGAAAAACTAAAATTTCCACTTATTACCACGTTACTTATTAAAAATACGTATTTAAACCCAAAGTGAAAATTCGTTTCTATTATTTTTTCCATCACTGTATATACTTTATGGGGTCGGAGAAGTCTCCTTCTGCCTGCTACATACATTTGCACAAAGTTAATATACCATTTGCACCTTAAGGTACATGGTTTAAAAACGGAATATTTAATGAATAATGATATTATAGCGCTTCTTAACGGAAAATATTTCTGAAAGTATTCCCTTAGTTGAACATTAAACTTGATTTGTTGATATTTATTTTTTTTCTGGATCCTAAATAGTGATACTGTAGCGCTTCTTAACAGAAAATATTTCTGAAGGTATTCCCTTAGTTGAACATTAACCTTAATTTGTTGATATATATATTTTTTTTCTGGATCCTAAATAGTGATACTGTAGCGCTTCTTAACAGAAAATATTTCTGACAGTATTCCATTGGTTGAACTTTTTTGCTCTGTTAGTTGATTGTTCAACTAAGGGAATCATTTCAGAAATATTTTCTGTTAAGAAGCGCTATAATATCACTATTTGGGTTCCAGAAAAAAAATATATATCAACAAATTAAGTTTAATGTTCTACTAAGGGAATACTTTCAGAAATATGTTCTGCTAAGAAGCGCTACAATATCACTATTAGGATCCAGAGAAAAAAAATAAATATCAACAAATTAAGTTTAATGGTCAACTAAAGGAAAACTTTCCGAAATATTTTCCGCTAAAAAGCGCTACAATATCACTATTAGGATCCAGAGAAAAAAAATAAATATCAAAAAATTAAGTTTAATGGTCAACTAAAGAAAAACTTTCCGAAATATTTTCCGCTAAAAAGCGCTACAATATCACTATTAGGATCCAGAGAAAAAAAATAAATATCAACAAATTAAGTTTAATTGTCAACTAAAGGAAAACTTTCCGAAATATTTTCCGCTAAAAAGCGCTACAATATCACTATTAGGATCCAGAGAAAACAGAAAAAAATTAAATTTAAATATAAATTGAAATATAACTATAATAAAATAAAAAAAATAAAGCCAAGGCAATGCAGGGTTTAACTCTCGATACTCCACCAAACCACGGCAAAATATTAAAAATAAGAAATATAAAACAATAAACTGAACCCAAACTTAATTGCAGAGCGCAAACTAAAAACTGAATCAATACTAACAGAAGCAGACAAGCAGTTCTGACGTCATAAATCAGTGGGACCAAATGCGATTTTAATTTTTGCCAGCCTAATGAGCTAAGTCTGGTGGCCTGGTGGCTTTGGAAATGGGGTGGCCACATTAATTAGGATTACAATTAATATTCCGTTTTTTAATATTAAATAACATTTTTCTATTGCTGTTTTCATTTGAAAACTCCCTTTTTAAGTGCACCCCACACATTCGACCACGGCAATTGCTTAGCAACAACATTTCTTTTAAGAAGCGCTATAATGTCACTATTTAGGATCCAGAAAAAAAAAAAATCAACAAATTAAGTTTAATGTTCAACCAAGGGAATACTTACAGAAATATTTTCAGTTAAGAAGCGCTATAATATTTATTTATATGAATATTACTATGGGAAAGTCTTACGTTTTATAATGAAAAATATACACAAATCGGGTTTCTTAAAGTGTATTTGTGGAGCTTCACATTGCGGATGTTGCCTCCTTCCATGCGAGCTTCTCTCTGTTCTGGATTTTTTATTCACATTTTTATTTTGCGCCGGGCTTGTTTGAAATATATACCGCATTTTCGGTTGCATGTTTTTTTTATTGCAATCGCTGCTGATGGCCACACGTTGGGACTTCCCTGCAAAACATACAAATAGGAAAAAGAGTGGAAAAAATGAATGGAAGAGCTGCCATGGCTGCACATCAAACGTCAGCACGGAAGGAAGCTGTAGCTGGTGTCCTGGAACCGGGGCGGGAGGATATCTGAGGTGGCATTGTCTAGTGGCCAAAGCGAGAACCCATCCAAAACGGAGGCTGTGAATGTTTACACTTTGGATTTGGTTCTGGTCGACGCATTTCCCTACCACTCCCCTTTTTTTACCCCCAATTTTTGGATGGTCTACTCCTCTGGAGATTTTAAATGTATCTCGGTAAATGGTTGTTATGGCAATTCCATGGGCGTGGAAGGGGTACAGCGTGTAACAGCGGCTGTTGCACCCAAAAAGGGTTTCGCCAAGTTTTTGCGCCAGAGTATTTACAGTTGACGAAATAGTTGGCGGTTGATACTTTTATCGATAAATTTCCGATGGCGTCACGCGATAAACAAACTAGCTTAGGGGAGATACAACGATAATAAAAATAAATGAGTTTCAGACAATTTATACAATATATTCTAATATTAAATGTGGCAAATGGATTTTTTCTGTGTGTGGGAGCATCTCATTCACTATGGTTTCTGCATGTTGCGATGGTGTTCTTCGCCTTTTTTTTATTGTTGCCTGCAACGTCTCACACATGCCACACAATTTGTGCCACTTTTGTGTTGCGCATCCATTTCCGTTTGGCTGGCACCATCCTGCACCACCCACCGCCAAACCACTCGCTTGCCACATTATCCTTGCTTTTATTATGATTTTTTTCAACATTTCACTCGAGCGCTGATTGAAATGTTCCATGAACGTGGACAGATGGACTGGGAATGGTAGAAGGTAGGTATCGATATATTATTTTCTGGATAAGGATATTATGGGAAAGTGTTAAGAATTTATCGATATATTAAATATAATCTTAAATTAATCACAATTCATAAAATGTATGGAAACTAAGTATATTTCTGTAGCACGTAATAAAAAAGACAATGATCTAAATTGATTTAAAAAAAATAATCGGAAATTTATCGATATGGTGGTACGATTTCTATTTCTTATGTTTATATATATACAAATATTATCACAAATGAACAGAGACTTTGAAAAGTGGGTGGTTTTGAGTAGGTGGAGAGCATCATTCGCTGGGTGGTGGGTGATTGTCTGGGCATATTTGTTTGTTTGCATGTAAATTGCAACTTCCATTAGCTTCATCCCCATTCCAGGAACCCTTCAATTTTTTTAGATTTTAAACTTTGTTTCTGGACTTTTTGTTAAATGTTTGCATCGTCGCTATGCCGCTGATTGTCATTTTCTTTTAGCCCGGCACCACCCTCCATTTATGAGTGCTTTTGCGGATTGTGTGACTGAACGCCCGTCCATCATCCAACCATCCATCCATCAAGGACAATCAAGGCATCCCGCCGTGGGCTTGATTTTTTGGTCACGGCTTTCTTTTTTTTTGCTTTTTAAATTTCCAAAAAAAAAGTATCTTGCTAATGAATTAGTTTTTCTGGATATTTGAAACTTTATTTGCATTGAAATTAAGGCATTCTATGTCTGAATTTTATTAAATGAAAAGCCTTGAAGGCCCACCCACTCGTGAGCTGCTTAAGTGCCGCTGGCGACGGATTTGCCAAATATCCGTCAGATACTTGTTGTGGCCACACAAAAGATGTATCCTTTGGACTCCCAAGAGCACAGGATACACAGGCATTTCCATATCCCTGCACTCAGGCAGACTGTAATCGCTTTACGTGCGCTTTGTTGACAATTGTCAAGTGGCCTGCGGTTTGGGGGGGAAATCTGTAGGAAAATGGAGAAAACCTGGGGGAAATGGTAAGGTCCTTCTGGATTCTAGAGGAACATCATTGACGCCACATGTTGCCGGCAACAGATGCGCCGGATTGCAAATTGCTTCAGGTAAAGTGGACACCGAAAAAAATATAAACTAATAAACTAAACTAAAAATATAAATAGTATCATCCTACAGAACATCTGATCTTTGCCTTAAAGAATTATCAACAGCATAATTCTTATGACTTAAACAAACCCGAAAACCTTCTAAAAATATTTGGAAAAATCATCAAAAACATCAAGCCAATAAAAATATTCAAATTTAAATTTGTATATTTGGCTTTATTGAATTGTTTTTAATATATATGTACACATATTTATTTGTGTAAAGCTTTAACACTTTTAAAGGCTCTAAAATGTAAACTATTTTGATTGTTTTAGTATTACTATTAATATAAAAGAGCTCGCTGCTTAAGGAAAATAAATTCTTACAATTTATTAAAAAAATTTGGCATGCAAGTCGTTGAAACTTATAATTATTATCTTATATCTTGGTATATTTATTTCCCACGGAATTTGTTTGCCGTGTTTTTGATTTCTATGTCGTTCGGCTCTTATTTTATTGAAACAGTCAGTCATTCAGTCAATTCAGTCAATTTGTCGCCTCAGATTCGCTTTGGGAGGCAAACAAACAGGAAAATAAATCGGCGGGCATATTTGGATACGATTTTGCATGCGTGTCAATTATCCCAAATGAGACGATTGTGCTGAAGCAATTTTAGCGTCGAGGAGTTGGATGAATTCTCAAAATATTTGCATTATTGTGATCCAATCGTGGAACCCAAATCCTCGATTTTACGTCCCCCTCCCTACGCTTGCCACGCCTCCTCAGGAAAGGCAGCCAATGAAAAGCGAGGGCTTAGGAAAACTTTCGTGTTTTAGTTGGCGCTTTCCTCGCTTTTCCTCGTTCGGAGCCTTTCGTTAGTTTCACTCCACCCCCGGAAAAGCGACACAAAAAAAGGACAATGCCGAGGACTCCTATCAAATCCTTTGGGGGCGGGGAAAATCCGAAAACTAGGTTATGCTTCAGTGGATTTTATATCATCATAAGTTTCGCAGTGTCTTATGAATATAAATTAGAAGAAACAAATAGAATACATTAAAAAATGTATATTCTTAAAATTTAATCAATTTACGGATTTTTGAAATAAATATTTTATTACAAATTTACTTCTTTCTTAAAGGCCCCCTCAATCTGAACTCTTTGTGGTCTTTTCTTCGTCAGGTGAAGCTCACATTCGATGACTTGCTGCTGATAATGCCAATGTTTCAGCGCCTCGCCCATATCTCAAAAATTGGGGCGTACTGCTGTATACCAGCGCGCTGCAGCGGTGGGCACGAATTTTCAACTTGAGAGCCACAACCCGATGCAGTTGTTCAACGGTGCAGTGGCCAGCGCGAAATCCTAACTGGTGCTCGGAAATAACTCCCCGAGACTCCACAATCCTTACAATTCTGGCGGCAATCAATCTCTCAAACACCTTTGAGATCGAAGGGAGGAGACTGATCGGCCGGTTGGATGCAGGGTCCTTTTCCGGCTTGCCAGCTTTTTGGATCATGGATTAAAGGAGTACATGGATAGTGCTTTTAGTGTGGCATTACATATGACATCATGGTCTGGTGCTTTGTTGGCCCGCTGACGGTCAATTACTCCTGCTACCTAACTGGGTGTAAACTGCACGATGAGCAGATCCATTTGAAGTGGTTACAGTAACCTTTCCTCGGTGTCCAGAGTTTACCGCAGGTTGATTACCTTGAGCGGTTGGAAACGTATAGCGAGGTGTTCGGCGAAGGTTTCGGCTTGCTCTGAATCAGTCTTACACCAATAGCCATCGCTGCGAGCTAGTGCCACCTTCCTGCTGCATCTTCTTTTAATGGATCGCGTAGCTCTCCATAGCCGTTTTGTGGTCAGCAAAAGTACGTCGGAGCTCACCTATCGCTCTATTCTAGGCTGCTTTATCTAGAGAGTGGCGAGACCTCATCCACCTAGAACGTAAGCGCCTCTTTTCTGCAATGAGTTGAAGGATCTCCTGAGTTAGAGGAATACCTGCTGCTGCTGGCCTTTGAGGTGGCCTCTCCTGCCATACGGGTATCGCGTTGGTCCTCCAGTGGCCATGATGGTAGCCTCCGTGTGTATAACATGGTTCGCAAGGGCACGACCTCTCTGGTTACATCTGCCCGCACCCCAAAATCAGTGGAATGCGTTCCAATCACCTGCAACAAGGAATTTCGGTCGATATGATATCAACAGGGTGTCGAAATCCTCGGTCGTCCTTGCAAATTTCGAAGGGCAATAGATCGCGACGAAGTTGACGGCACCAAGGGCTGTTTGAGCCATTGCTGCACTTTTTCTGCGGCTCGTTTTATTAATATTGCTGCTCCTCGACTTTGTATGATCACACAATTCTGATGAATTGTGGTGTATCCACTATTATCATCAAATCGAAAGCAATGTTTATTTTTAAATTCAAATTTGAATATGGGCACTATTGTTTTTGCAACCCAGCCTTGCCACCCGGCCAACAACCCAATCGAATTTTTGAAATAAATACCACATAACCTATTAGGATCATTCCTCGTGACAAATATATAAGTTACCCCTGAGGGCTAAAGGCTTAATAAAAAATACAAAAACAAGTACCGAGTAGTTATAAAACATTGTCTGCAAATTTTAATCTAAATGTAAGTGCTGGGCAGCACTGTCATTGCAAGTCTGCGATTAAGAAACTTCTTAATTTGTAAAAAGCAATTGCATTGATTCATACCTAATATAGAAAATTACATACAACAGGAAATTTTGCTACAAATTTATGAAACAACCATTTGGTTATTAAATAGGATTGCCAATTGCCAATTTACAGTTTTAAATAGTTTGCGGCCCAGCGTTGCCATCCTGGCAGAAAATGGAAAAAAATAAATTTTCATGTAAATCCATACAAAAAGGACTTTGACAACAAATTTAATTCCATAAACCAACATTTCGTTATAAAAATGGCAATCCGAATTTGAATTAGTTTGCGGCACGGCATCATCTGATTTGACCATTTTGCTCTGACTTGCACATGGTCCCACTCTACCGATGCCGCAATTTTCATTCGAATATTTTCGCATATTTTAAGCTTCAAATTGTATTTTCCAAGCCCGACCCCGATCAAAGGATACTTTAAGGCCAGCTCATCAAACCGGCTGGGCCTTGAGCAATGATGAGTGTGCAGGCAAAGGGGAAATCCCTTTTCGATTTCCCGCCAAGAAATTCATCTGCTTACCTGCCACTTTCCGCCCTTTGGTACAAGATTGTTGCTGTAATCATGTTTGGCACTTAAACAATCGGTATTCAATGATCCAAAGAGGAATTATTTTGTGGCACTAAACTGAATTATTGCATTTTGTTTTCGTCCTATAAATAAATAAAATATATTTTCTACTGAATTCACCTACGCTTCGAAAGTTTAAAAAGGGTCTTTGTTTTCTAAAATAATTAAATGTTTGAGATAGCGGTGAATGACCATGTACCTTAATGTACAAATGGTATGTATGTAACAGGGAGAACGAAGCGTTTTCGGCCCTATAAAGTATATATATTCTTGATCAGCATCAACAGCCGAGTCGATCTAGCCATGTCCGTCTGTCTGTCTGTCCGTCTGAACGTCGTTCTCGGATATGGTAAGAGCTAAAGGTGTAATTCATTTTGCTTTAGGTCCGTTATATGTGTACCCAGGTCGAGCTTATTTCAATTTATTTGCCACGCCCCTTTCCACCTTCTTAATTTGCATACTAGTAAAACTGTATTTTCTTCGATAACTTGGACATAATAGGAACTAGAGACCTATTTCTTTTTGCATTATGTCCGTTTAACAATTTCGCAGATTATGTCATTATTGCCACACCCCTTTTCGCCCTTTCTTTGTAGTTTTTGTTTCCATTCTCCAACGAGAATAGAACAAGGAACCCGAGATGCCTGTCTTTTCCTCGATTCAATTGGATGCGGCGGTTAGGGGAGGAAGGATGGAACCTCGCCCGCCTGGGAAACAACTGGGAAGTGGAAATGGAAGTGGTGCCCGTGATCCAATGGACAATGATAAACATAAACATCCTGCAGTTGCAACGCAGAACTCGCAGAACTATTTTCTTGGATCCGATCCAGGTTCGAGTTTCCGAGGCAACTCTGTGCACGTGCAACTCAAAGAGGGCAGCGACAAAAAGGGTTGTCAAGTTGTCAAGTAGCCCTGGGCGCCGATAGATTTTAACTATCGGTATAATTAGAGCGTCTAAATACTATATTGCTTAGTTTATAAAATAGAGAAAGTTTCAGAGCTTACTCACATTTTCTTTTTACTATTTTCTCGTACATATAAATGTTTATGCCATGTACCTAAAGGGGCAAGGAGAAGGATGCGTTTCCGATCCAATAAAGTATCGAAATGTCGTTCATAAATTTTAGTCACGGCCCTTTTCGCCTTTTAAATTAAAATCTACGGCTAAATGCTCACCGTTCCGGTTAAATGTTCACCTTTCCTTCTCAGTGTCAACTCTGGATAACGTTATATAAATTCCTACATTTGGCATACACAAGTCATTTTCATTTCTGAGTTGGACATAAGTTATTGTAGTTCTGAATTTTTAAATAGTTTATTGTTTATTTAATTTTTTTTTTCACACTTGGGATGATTACATTAACAGCCCTTAGGAAATCGAAATTTTTTT
>JAJJHQ010006602.1:431033-449078 GCA_021223825.1 Drosophila ironensis
ACATAAGTTATTGTAGTTCTGAATTTTTAAATTGTTTATTGTTTATTTAATTTTTTTTCACACTTGGGATGATTACATTAACAGCCCTTAGGAAATCGAAATTTTTTTTATTTTTATTTATTTACTCATTTTTTTAGTATAAGATTTTAATATAAAACACTCTTGTTGGTGTCCCTAAAAAATGCCCGGCGTTTTTCATACCGAGTCGTATTAGCCTATTTTTTTTTGTAATATAAAACACGATTTGTGTTTCCTTTTAAAAATGCCCGGCGTATTTCATACTAAGCCTTTTCAATGATTTTTTTTTTAGTATAACATTTAAATATAAAACACTCTTGTTGATTTCTCTAACCAAAGCCCGGCGCGTTTCATACCGCGTCTTTTCCAAGGCTTTTTATACCATATTCCTTAAGGTACAAATGGTATATTCAGTTTGTGCAATGGTGTATGTAACGGGGAGAAGGAAGCATTTCCGACCCTTTAAAGAATATATATTCTTGATTAGCATCAACAGCCGAGTCGATCTAGCCATGTCCGTCTGTCTGTCTGTCCGTCTGTATGTATGAACACGTCGTTCTCGGAGATGGTAAGAGCTAGTGTAATTCTTTTTGTTTTAGGTCCGACAAAATATGAGCTAGAGACCTATTTTTATACCATGTACCTTAAGGTACAAATGGTATATTAACTTTGTGCAAATGTATGTAACAGCCAGAAGGAGACATCTCCGACCCCATAAAGTATATATATTCTTGATCAGCATCAACAGCCGAGTCGATATAGCCATGTCCGTCCGTCCGTCCGTCCGTCCGTCCGTCCGTCTGTATGTATGAACACCTCGTTCTCGGAGATGGTAAGAGCTAGAGGTCTAGTTCTTTTTGCTTTTGGTGTATTATTATTGCAGGCAAATCAAATTTATTTCAAATTTTTGCCACGCCCCTTTCCGCCTTCGTAATTTGCATAAAACTGAATGTTCTTCGACACATTAGCCCATAACTTGCACAAAATAAGAGGTAGAGACCTATTTCTTTTTGCATTATGTTCGCTTAGCAATTACGCAGATAATGGTATTATTGGATTTTTTCCACGCCCCTTTCCGCCCTCGTATTTGCAAGAAAATCGATATCTTCGAAATGGTAAAAGCTAGATGCATAATTTTCAGTCCAATAAGTCCACTGATCGTCAAACACGTACGTGCAAAATTACTTACGGATCGGACAATAAATATAGAAGATATGGCCAATTAAAGTTTTACCCACCCCTTCCCTAGGCAACGGCATGCCGCACACAAACGAAAATTTGGTGAATTATTTGAAAAATAAAAATAAAATCAAAGAAATGGTTCATAAGAAAAGAGGTACATGGTATTTCGTTGTCGAGAAATCTCGACTACAGCGTTCCTACTTGTTTATACCATGTACCTTGAGGTACAAATGGTATATTAACTTTGTGCAAATGTATGTAACAGCCAGAAGGAGACATCTCCGACCCCATAAAGTATATATATTCTTGATCAGCATCAACAGCCGAGTCGATATAGCCATGTCTGTCCGTCCGTCCGTCCGTCCGTCCGTCCGTCCGTCTGTCTGTATGTATGAACACCTCGTTCTCGGAGATGGTAAGAGCTAGAGGTCTAGTTCTTTTTGCTTTTGGTGTGTTATTATTGCAGGCAGATCAAGTTAATTTCAAATTTTTGCCACTCCCCTTTCCGCCTTCGTAATTTGAATAAAACTGAATTTTCTTCGACAAATTTGCCTATAACTTGAACAAAATAAGAGTTAGACCCCTATTTCTTTTTGCAATATATCCGTGTAACTATTGCGCAGATAACGTCATTCTTGGATTTTTGCCACGCCCCTTTTCGCCCTCGTATTTGCAAAAAAATCGATATCTTCGAAATGGTAAAAGCTAGAGGCATAATTTTCTGTCAAATAAGTCCCCTGATCGTCAAACCCACCCCTTCCCTAGGCAACGGCATGCCGCACACGCTGGGGTGACGTCATCCGTCTCTTCTTTGACTTCAATTCGTTCAAATGTTTATTCATACAGTAGCGTGTGTATGTGTGCACCTGCTGATTTTTTGGATGTTAACAAACGAAAATTTGGTGAATTATTTGAAAAAAAAAACAAAGAAATGGTTTATAAAGAAAAGAGGTACATGGTATCTCGTTGTCGAGAAATCTCGACTACAGCGTTCCTACTTGTTTTGCGTTAGGTCCGTTTAACCATTATGCAGAAAATGTCATCCCCAGATTTTTGTCACGCCCCTTTCCGCCTTCGTATTTGAAAAAAATCTATATCACCAAAATGGTAAAAGCTTAGTCCACTTATGGCCAAACACGTACATGCAAAATTACTTCCAGATCGGACTATAAATATAGAAGATATAACCAATTAAAGATTTACCTACCCCTACTCCACAGCAACGGCACGAGAGGTACATGGTATCTCGTTGTCGAGAAATCTCGACTACAGCGTTTGTTTGAATATGCATTTTGTTTTTTGATAACTAAGTTGATAACTTGTTTGAATATGTCTTTTGTTTTTTGATAACTAAGTCTTAGACGAAGGGCAATAACTTTTTGAAATTAAAATGAAATTAAACTTTTAATGCATTTAGAACAAATTTTGAAGACGAGATAACGTAATACCAAAATGTATGCATTCGCACGAAAACCAGAATAAGTAAAGGCAAAGCAAAACAATTACTATTTATGATTTTATATAGACAATGATGATGACAGGCATGGGCATAAATTGAAAACTATTTATTAAAGTGACAAAAAACATATTCAAAGCAACAGCGCCGTTTTATCTGAACGGGTGGCTTATCAATTAGCATGCCGCACGGACACCCGAAGTGGGCTCTTATCACAATCAGGGGCTCAACCGTCCACCAGTTGCCAATCAATCTTGATTACCGCCATTAAGCATGCATGCTCGTATAGGGCTCAGCCGTAGAGCCGGCCCCCAATCCCAGATAGCGATTCCGGACTCAACAACGGTCCCGGTCCCGGACCCGGCTTGACGACAGCTGACAGACTGCCAAGGCACATGCCGTTCACGGAAGGTTTGTGGTACCACTTGGTTTATAACATGTTATATGAGTTTTAACGTTCCTCAACTAAATATTCCCAACAAATTCTTTACATGATACATTTTTAAGTCATATCCACAACATGTTGTTAATAGAGTTAAAGGAAATTCAGCAAAAGTTATAACTTTACTTGAATTAATAAAAATTGCAAGTTACAGGCAAATGGTATCCTATTTAGAATGGTATAATGGTACCTAAATAATAATAAACAGTAAGCAATGATAATTAATTGGCTCAATCTATGGAAACTTTCAACTTTTAAAATTACTCTTTTATGGGATTGAAAACCTTAAGTTGAAACTTATAGGTCTCTTAAAATAAAAATAAATAGTTAGTTTTTACTTGAATTGGCTAAAGACACTGATAGTTAAAATATTAAAAGTTGCTTCATTTGTGTTGGCATTTATATTTTCAATGGTAAAAATGTTGAAATTAATAAACAGCTTGACCTTGAGACAGTGACAAAAACTACTTACACAAAATTGACTGCTTCAATTATTATAAATAACTTTTAACAAACTTTAACCTTTTAATACACTTGATATATTTAATACTAATTGTTATTATAATTTTGTTTAAGTTACCTGTGAATTTTAAGCAAGTTTGCGGCTTTTCTTCCTGTGCACTTTTCCACACTCTCGCTCTCTCTCTCTGCGCAGGCGCACAGCTCTGCGCCGCTCTGCTCTGTAAGCGCCAACGGCGCCTGTTAGTTAACAGTGGAAACCTGACCGCGACCACAGTCCGTCATCCGCACTGTCTGCACCTTGTAACAGCAACCGCTATTCGGTGCACTTTACAGCTCAAAAGGAGAGCACTACAGCAACGTTACCAGCGATGCAGTATGCAGGCGGAGGCCGCTTGCTGGCAAACTGTAGCGTTTTGCCTTCTCTTTTGCAGGGGCAACCAACCAAAAAGTCAGTAGCTGACCGGTCAGCCGGTCGTCATCCGCGCTGTCCACACTGATGACATGAGAGAATCTACAAAGAGAAACTATAAGTTACTCCATGGCACACTTGATAATTACAGTTCAAGCGGAGTGGTTGTGTCTTTTTTTTTTCTCGCAGTTTCCGTTTTTGGCCAAGATTCCAAGATCGAAACCAAGCAAAGCGTTCACTTGGCGCCAATTTCCAACACCGCGAGCTTGCGCGCGATCTTCAAAGCCCAAACAAACAAAGGCAGACAAGTGCCCACACGTCGTGTCCTGACGACAGAATATCCTTGCGAAAAGCGCGGCAAAACGGATAGGGCTTCGGCTTATTTCGCTAGTCGATCGAGATGGCGTTCATGATGCCCGTGATGAAGAACAACTACGATATCTACAAGGACACGCGGTCCCGCAAGACCTCCGAATGCTCGAATGCCAGCGGCAGCAACACCGCCACCCACGCCCTGGCCACCGCCTCCCACTCCGCTCCCCACACCCAACAGCATCGGCGTCGCAAGGTCTCCGAGTGCAAGTCCGAGAGCTTCGCCGCCAGCCCCTCCCACGGTGGTGGTGGTGGTGGTGGTGGTAGTGGTGGAGCTGGCGCCCACTCCTCGCATCGCCTGCAAATGCAGCGGTCGAGCAGCTCCCGGGGATTTCCGCGCAACGCTTCGCGCAGCTCCCACGGCTCCATGCAGCACATGCAGATGATATCGCCCACACGCTCCAGTCCGCCCAGTCGCTCGGCCACCGCCTCTGCCCTGGAACGTCAGGCGGCGGCCCAGGCCCAGGCTCAGGCGCAGCAGCAACTGCAGCAGCAGCAACAGCAGCAGCAGAGCCAGCGGCAGGAGGGCGCCTCCAATGACTACACCAAGTTCCACCTGCGGCTGGTGGACAAGCTGCGCAGGTCCTTTCGCAAGGACAGCGGCAAGAGGTCCTGAGAGCAGGAGGAGGGGCAGCAGCAGAAACAGCTGAAGCCACAACAACCGCAACAGCCCAGCTGCGACAACAACAACAGCTGGGAGGCAACCACCAAAGGAGGAGCAGCCTCCATCATATCCAAGGATCAGGAAGAGGAGAAGCGTGAGGAGAAGCGAGATAGGGTACGTGATCGGGAGCGGGAGGGTGGTGGCATGGTCAGCAGGCTGTCGCGACGATTTAGACGCTATTGCCGCTATCTGTCCCAAGGCCATTCCCGGCGGGAGAGCGAGACGGAGGTGGCCACCGGGCCGGGAAGCTCCATGGAGCAGCTCACCGGCGGAAGGCGGAGACGGAGCAGCAGCATCGGCAGTGCCGGGAGCCGGCTAAAGATGCGTTTGCGGCGATGCACTTCCTCGCCGGGTTAAGTCTAAAAGCAAAAAGCACAAGCGAGCTTTGAGGGTTCGAAACCCGCAAGCTCCTGCAAGCTCCTGGCAGCCACCTAGAGGTAAAGGGACAGAGAAAGAGAGAGATCGGAGAGACTGGAAGCAGGATAAGCGAGGATCAGCGAGGATAGCGCGTTGACGGTTGTTGGTGGAGAAATCAAGATTTTTTTTTTAACCCACGGTGTACATATGCAAACTATTTAAACTACAAAACAAAGTAAAGAAGAGAGAACACACCACACAGGCGATTATGTAAGCTGTATAATTACATTAATTATATGTACTGTCTGGCTTCCAAAAAAAAACCCCCAAAAACCGAGGACCCAAAACCAAAGCAAAACTTTTTTTTGTAAAGAATTTGCAACTGCAACTGCCAATTGCATTGTATAACGAGACCCACAAAACAAGACAAACCAATTAAGAAAACAAAAGATTTCACTTGTTCATTTCGTTTGATTGTACACTTGTAATTGCATAATTATCGACATCTATTGACAATATACTTTTTAAGCATTGCGAACAAAAAACCAACAAAAAAAAAACAATACAAATTACAAACTACAAATACAAATACAAAGAAAAATAAAAACAAGGTATTGTAAAACAGAGGAGGGAAATGATATAAACGAGCGGAGGGAGCGAGTTAAATCAAACAAAGCAGCTGAAAACAGACTTAATATCGTATATTATACACCTACTAAATTATATACCTATTATATACACATTATATGTATACAAACATGTACCTAGACAGCTAACTTTTAAGCAACAACAACAATTAGTTTTTTTTTTCTTAGTTAGTAATTTTTGTAATTACACAAACATACACACACAGCAAACAGCAAACGAAAAAAAAAAAACGATGCAACCAGAAAAGCGGCTAAATAAAATTATGAAAACAGTATCGAGAGTACACACTGTGTTGTTTTATTTGCACACTCTTAAATGTCAGCTGTGCAAGCGAGATGGAGCTAAGTGGGAGCGAGATGGCGATGCTGCAACTGCAGCCAAGTGCGCAGAAATTGCGTTATTTTTTTCGCAGGGGCAGAAGCGGGGGCGTTGGGGCAACAAACAAGAGAGGTTGCCCCAGGGTGGGGTAAGGGAAACCCCAATTCGGCCGTAATTAGACCAGCTCCCCGTCCCGCTCGCACTCGCACTCGAAAATCAACGGAAAATGGCATGCGGAAGCGGCAAAAGAAAACGAAATGAAATGCAGCGAAGAAGTGCACAAGCCCAAAGCGCAAAAGAGGGGCAAAATCAATCGAAATGCAAAAAATAGAGCATTTTACGGTCCCGAACCAAAGATCGACAATGTCGCGCCACAGTGATCACCAAATAAAGTAACCACTTTTCAAACCGCAGACCTACATTTTCAAATTTCGGCACACAATATTCCAGAAGAATATTCTAGAAGATATTAGAAAATTCTCGAATTGCAGCAGATTCGAAAAATATAACATGAAATATAATATATCATAATATCAATGGATAAAACTCCTAAATTAGCCACCCGATAAGGCAACCACACTTCAAACTACACACCGACATTTTCAAATTTCGGCCTATTCTTGAAGAGATTAGAAAATTCTTGAATTAAAGCATATTCGAAAAATATTACATGAAATATCAAATATCATAATATCAATGCATAAGACTTTTAAATCCACCATCCGATATAGCAACCACACTTCAAACTACGCAATTTCGGCACACAATGAAGAATATTCTAGAAGAGATTAGAAAATTCTTGAATTGGTGCAGATTCGAAAAATAAAACATGAAATATCCTAAGATTCCTAAATCAACCACCCGATATAGCAACCACTTTCAAACTACAGACCTACATTTTCAAAATTCGGTACACAATGAGGAATATTCTAGAAGAGATTAGAAAATGCTTGAATTAGAAAAGATTTGAAAATAAACATGAAATATCATATATCATAATATCAATGCAAAAGACTCTTAAATCCACCACCCGATATAGAAACCGCTCTTAAAACTACACGCCTACATTTCCAAAATTCTGTGCACAATCGGGAATTTTTAAATGTCCTAGAAAAGATTGGAAAATTCTCCATTTCACCACTTCGGAGGAAGCACCTCCGAAGTAAGAGGAGACTTTATTGAGTGCTTTTTAAATATAACTCATACGCAGCGTTGCCTTATCAGCTTTTTCCATGATTCAAGATTTAGCCATGAAAGCCATAAAACTGGACTATTCGGTAGTTTCAAACATTTTTGGAACCCAGTATTGTCAGGATTCTAAGTTGCAATATATGTAAGCCCTTTTCAAAATAACGTATTTGTTATTTATCCATGTTTTCATTCTTTATTCAAAGTGCAGTTTATTGCACATACGTGTACTTGATACAATATTGACTCATGGCAGAATTTATGAATTTCAAATCAGCCTTTATGGCTTCCAAGTATTTACAAGAACCCTAAAATATCTATTAAAAGTTTGCACCGTCTAAAAATAACACACAACGCTCAAAAATTAGAACTAAAGTTATATGAAAAATCACACTAAAACAAAATTCTTGAAGCATTAATCATCTTTAGACGATTGGGCTCTCTGGCGAGCGATCACTGTGCACAATTTGCAACAACCCGCATCGGGAGAGCGTCATGGCAGCCGTGCAACCTTGACCTTTGAACGCGGCGGCATGGCATCGAATTGAATTGCCTGCAACTATTCGGTATGTGTCATATGGCCGAGAGCGGGAATCTCTGCTAGGTAGATAAAATCTGTGCCATTGTGTTGCGTGGAACAACAAGCAGCGAAAATAGATACATTTTTAGATACACACACAAAAGATACATACAGAAATGCTGAGGCGAAATATTAACGAGTCAATTTCAATTAAGAAACAAACAAAAAGACGACCGATCACGGGTCCAAAATACATGCAAAGAATCAAAAGGGAACCGGACTTTGGCCGTGAAATAAAAAATTCGAGTATTTATGGTTTTTTTTTTAAATTTCAGGAACCACTCGATTTGTATCCCAATCTGGGGAGTGATTGCGGCGCTGATTAAATATCAGTGCGTTGACAATTTCAAGTTTGATTTGTTCTGATGCGCGCATGCAGCAAATTAGCGGAAGCGAATTGCTGCGAGGCAAGCGAGGCAAAGAGCAGCTGTGCCACCCAACCGCAGTAATTGAAACCGAAACAAAGTGGCAAATTAGCATGGAAATAAAGGCATTTCCAACGAGTAGCAACGCTGTAGAAGAGATTTCTCGAAAACGAGATACCATGTACCTATTTTCGTTATCTATTAGTTTTTCCTTTTAATTATAAGTATCAAACCCAAATTACCAGCACATACAAATGATTGATATGACGTCATTCGGCATTGACACTGGCAACGGCCGTAGCTTTACAGTCCAATCTTTATAAAACTTGTCAAATGGCTAGATATTGCAAGTTTAAAAGATTTATATTTAGATTTATATCTCTTTCTCTAATTATTTTGGAAATATTGTCCAATATGTGGAAGAAAATACAGTTTTATGCAAATCACGAAGGCGCCAAGGGACGTGAAAAGAATGAAATACTCGTATGTTTAACTCGATCTGCGTAGTACGCAGTGCGTACATATATAACGCACCTGTAGCAGAAGAAATAACGTGTATAGCTCTTAACATCTTAGAGAACTATGTGTTTATGCATACAGACGGACAGACAAGCGGACTGACAGACAGACAGACGGACATGGCTAGATCGACTGCTCTAGAATATACTCGTATATACTTTGTAGGGTTGGGAATGAATGAATATTAAGTGGAACAGGGAGAAGGGTTCCATAAATTTCCACTAACTTAATATACCATTTGTACCTCAGGTGCATGGTACAGGAAAATCGCACACTGACGATGTCACACCCTTGATTTGTATACACGATTGAAAAACTAAACCTTTGAGAGCTTGTTACAAAGTGGCACATAGTAGGTTTTCCGGGAAACTCAACTGGTATTGGATTTCGTTGAAATAAACCTGCGATCACATCTGGCATTGCATCTAGTTCAATTGTTTTGTTTGGGTGTGGCGCTATCTGATCCCATATCTTTGTTGCTTATCACCGAGGGACTTTTGCTATAAACGAATTCTGCTGTTTTCTGAACCGGTTCAGGTCAGTTTTTGGCCTTTATTTTCGATTCGATGCGGCAGATTTTCATGTTCTCATGGCATTTACAAGCGACACGCAATTATATGGCCGGAAAGATATGGGAGACAGTGTTTCATAAGCCTGGAACTCTTGATTTATCAGCCCCCACAGGATGTTACAGAAACAATGTTGAGGTTGCAATGCAGGTCTATTGTTATGTCTGTTGTTGCGCAATTTCAAGCCCTTTTCCCATCGACAACAGCTCAATGTCGCATTTTCGCTGAACTTTCCATTGTCAGCATAACTCAGTGCACTTGACACAAAACAATAAGGCAAAATGAAGCATTGAAAAGCGAGCATGTCACGAGTATTGCTCTCGATAATCTTCAAATAGTGCGCCAACGTTAAATTGTCTATTTTGGTCTATTGTTTTAAGCTTCTGCTACGCAGCAGAACAACAAGCTTGTGTTTTAGCAATTTATCGGCAGATTTGTAAACCTCTTCTGGTGTTTGCGTTTGAAATTTATTCTTGGCCCGGTCGCTTATACTTTGGCACGATTCATGCTTGTTTGTTTCATTCTCTGTGATTTGCTAATTCATGAATCACTTAAGAATAGTGCCACCACAACTACTGTGTGGGCTTTGGGCTCTGGGTCTTGTGTGTTTTCGTTGTTTTTATGAGTGGCAACAGGTTTTTTAGATCCCCCATCTCCTGCCACCCATGCGGCAAATTGAGTTGCGCGTGCCGCACTCAACGTGATGCTGAATTAAGCAATTGAACAATTTCCAGTTCGATCCCCTTAATGGACGGGCGATACAATGACGCCAACAATGAAATGAGTCTGTTTTTTAAGCCCCCCTCCCCCCCATCCCATTGAAAATGCTTTGCGGTTGGTCAGTTCGCTGATTATTCAATTTTAGATGAGCAACCAGAAGCCCCTAGTCTGTGTTTCTTTTTCCACAACAAATTGTCTTCCCTATAATCATATGCACAATGAACTTTAGCTAAGAAGCTTTAGCTAAGAAGCTTTGCCTAATGTGACTTGATTTAGAGACAAGACCTGAAAACTTGAGAGATTTCTATGACAAGCAATTGGGCCAAGTAGGATGTACTATTTTTGGCAGCCCTTTTGTTTACCCGATCTTTGGTCTTAGTCAAAGATCAAGGCGAGTTGTGTAACCGAATTTCACGGCTAATTGACGTGAGCACTAGAGCAGGAAAAACACGGCGGAAACCGACAGGATAGAATAAATTTGAGTTGATCCTGGCGCCAGGGACGGGGAGTCGGTCACAAACGAGACTGTCGAAGGGAATTAGCGCAAAGCTGACGAGAGCACAGCAGGGACGTGCTAAGCGCATTTGAGTGCAACCGAAGAGGATAACGAGATGCAAACAGTGGCGCAAAGCAGGTCCTGTGGTGGCCAATTCAAATGGACCCAGAGCAAAGTGTGCATTTCGGGATTATCTGAGCATTTTCGCTTGCAATTGCAAATCGTGCCAATTCAACAAAACGTGTCACATATAAAACAAACGAAAGGGGTTTACCGGGTGTATTAATAGAAGCAATAATGCTAATAGAATATTCTTAAATAGGGTACTGCACATTTCAAGAGATACCAAAGGCAAGCAATATGTTTATTTATCGTTACAATTCAAAGGGAATTGACCAGTTTTCTATTGAACTATTAATTAGGAAAAGCCTATTAATACTAAAACAATCTGATCAGCATTTCAAGTGATACAATAAATACAAAAATGCATATTTATATTACAAAAACTGTAACAAAATGTATGAGAAATAGTTTAAATTGACAAACAGTGGAAAAAAAAGAGTTTAATCAAGTATTTCTGTCGCAGGGAAACTACAAAGAATCTTCTAAAATTACTCCAAAGTGAAATCTATACCAATTTAGTAGATTTTTCCAATGAATATTAAATTTGAGGGAACCGGCTGGTTTCGATTTTGTGCCCGAATGTACATACAATACGTTTGACTTAATCAGAAACGAAACGAATGTTCGCAATTGAACAATGCCACGCCCCTTGCCGCCCAGGCCCATTGTCGTGCAGTGGAAAATTCCCAAAAAATTGCGAGAGACAAAGGGGATGGCGGACAGAGAGAGCAAGAATCATGCCGGGTCGAGGATGGGGTCAGGGAAGGTGGAGGGGATGGTGCACAAAAAGGCACAGCTTTTGCTCTGTTCATCGATTAAACAATGCGGAAGAGGGGCAGTGGGGCGGGAAGGGGAGTGGTAGGCGGGCAAGGAGAGAGGGCCAACGCATTATCCTGACCTAGTCAAAGTGGCGCTCTTTCTCTTACAAGCTTACTTTCTCTGCTCCTGCCATCAAAGCTCTCGCTCGTTGCCCCCTCTCTCTCGACCCGGCCATGGGTGTAGTCTATTAAACAAAAATAGTCTTAAAAAGAAGTACATATTGTATTTTCAAAAGCCATAAGAGAAAGATTTGTCCAGTTTTTAAATCTATTATTTAGAAAATTTCAAATTAGTTTGTGCTTTTGGGCAGATAAGAATAGTTTTGCTTAATCTACTCCTATATTGTATCTAAAACTGATTTAGTCTCAGTTTCTCCTCAAGATTCAAAGGTTTACTTCAGTGTCTGCTTGATAACGAATAGCTATGGCAGGTAAATATATAAAGCCCTTAGGTAAACCTTTAAACCCTAGAAATGCCTTACGTCCAGGGTTATTCGAAGAAAACTTAGGTAGCGAAAAAGAAGGGTTTGGTTTATGGCACCCCTTGTTGTTGCGCCCCTGACTGCTTGGCATCCTGCATCAGGACTCTCTCGACTTTTTTGGGCCAACTGGGAACGTGTGGCGGAGCACGTCAGCCAAAAAAACGAAACCAAGGAAAGCCGGCAGGTCCTGTGACCCCTGCTGCTTGGCTTTTGGCCCGTGTCAAGGACATTCAACCCGGACTGCCTCCGATTAAGGACTTCCCATCGATTTCTGTTTCGCGCTGCTTGCCTGTTGTTCAACTTCCCAGCAGACAAGGTGTCACCACTCTCGGCTTGCAAGGCCACTACTATCTGTCAGTTAAAGTCCGCGTTTAATTGCCCCGGTGAAAATTCAATGTACAATGCCTCAGTTTTGGCCTTGGCTCTGGGGCGGGGTCTCTGACCCCCACTGACCCTCTGCCCCCGTTTTCACCGCTTGTTGCAACCCACCAGCCACCAGCCCTCCCCATTTCGGAAAGTGAGCAGGTGACTCGCGTCTACACGCAAAACAATAACCTGGGTCTACCATAAAATAGCTATTTCTATTAGTTTTCGGAAAATATATCTTAAAATAAAATTGTAGATTTTGCTTCGCTTGTCATTGTTTATCAAAATGAATCCAAAATTTAATAGACAAATAGAGATAATTCTAGGACTGCCAAAACTAGTATTTAATAATTATAAAAAGCTTCATTTAATGATATCAAGGAAGATCTAATATTTGAAACTGCCATCGTATATCCAAAAATACAATTTGAGTAGACTACAACATTTAAAATATTACAAAATATGATTACGATAAGGGATATGAGAAATGCTTCGCTTGGCAAAACTCAATATTAACATTTCCGTATTCAATTACAAATTCTTAGTTCATTAAACTCGCACAAAAAGAAGCTTTGAGTTTTTGGAAAATATTTTCAAGTGCTTTCATAATTTTGTCTTTGTTCGCTTTTAATGATAAAATAATAAAAACGTGCTTCTCATTGGAATGCTCCGAGTGTGAAAGAGATGATGAGTTAGAGTGGAGAGTGGCTTGGGGAGGCGTGGAAAGAAGTGGAGCTTTCTGCCGACGTCGCAGTCGCTGAGAAAGCAGCGAAGCGAAGCTCGTCTTGGAAGAATTGAAGAATGACGGAGCAAAACAAAGAGGGCGAGAGAAGAAGCAGAGATGCAGATGCCGAAACCGAAGCCGAAGTCAAACCCGAAGCCGAAGCTGATGCGGTGCAAGAGTGAAAGTCGAGCCCAAAGCACAAGCGAAGCTAAAGGAAACGGCAAGAAGCAGAAAAGCAGCACAGCAATTTGGTAAGAAATGAAATTGAAGCTCTTCTTTGGTATGTTGGCCAACAACAACACAAAAAAAAAAGATTACCAACAACAGCGGCCGCAGAGAAGCCAACTGAATTCCACTAGGATGGACCTAAAACCAATTTAAATACCACTTTTTATGCTATTTAAAAGTTTTCCTAAGATAGTCCCAATCTTCAATATCGCTCCTAAAAATTATATATAGACAATACATTTCAATATTAACTTTGGTTCCACTAACATTTCGGTGAAATGCATCAAATTATAACTTTATCCCTTCCATGAAAAATATGCCCGTTACAACGCTTCCTTTGCTATAAATTCAATGTATTTAGCATTAAAAAGTAGTAAGAGATTTAAATAATTGTGTAGGTTTAGGTTAAGTAATATTCTCAATCTACAAATAATGTAATTTTGTAACAAATTTTAGCCTGAAATAGAGTGTATTTCAGTATTACCCAACTACAATACAATTGTAGAATTTATTATTATACAATGACATTGTAAAAATACAGCATTTTGCGTTGGCTTTGTAAAAGTATTAACCAAATGAAATATCATGCAAATTAGTTATAGTTAACTAACTAAATGTAGGAATTTATTAAATGTGATTGGGACTTAGAACGCCACTTCGAATCTATGATATTCCTCTGGGTTGTGGCATGTTTAGGGGGACACAATTTCCCATATTTCTGCTGTTGAAAACCTGACAAAGTTCACCCCAGTGGACATGCAACAATCGGAGGCAGCAGCAGCGGCAGCAGCGGCAGCACCGCAGCGCGTCATGTTAATAACAGACGCCTTGGAATATTTTTTTGTTCAGGTTATTTTTGACGCGTTAACACGGCTCAGCTCGCAGAGCTGGAGTCCACGGCACTCAGACAGTCAGTCAGTCAGTTGGCCAAGATCTCGCGAAGCGCTTGGACACGAAGCAGTGACCCAGTATCCCCCAGATAGATAGACATCCGTCAGATACACTACCCGAAACTACTAACTGGTCGAGCAAACGAAAATGTGCGAAATCGACGGTTGACGACCAAAACAGCTCACAGTTCCCAGCATTGTCCATAGCAATCCGTCCAAAATCAAATCGAAGCTGGTGAGTGGCCCAAAATCAGATCACATCGCATCACACTTCACGGGTTTCAAAAGAAAGTTGAGCAATGATGCCGTAAATGTCAATGAAAGTTTAGGCACGAAACGAATAATAATGAATCGAGAATTCATGACAAACATTTATTTTCAACTTACCAAAAACAAGCTGCTATAATTTCGGTTAATCCAGAAGAGCTAATCCAATGCTTTCTTCCGATTTGTCCCACATTCACAAAGCCCTAATGGGTTTTTAAATTCTTTTTAAGGCTCGCCAAGATTTGATCTCGTGGGTTATCGGGCAGGGTATCGAGTCTTGAGGGGTACAGAAGACACTCTTAAGAGAAAACCAGTTCAGGTGCACGCACTTACGATTCCCGATGGCCCTGCCCCATTTCACTGAACTTTCTTTTTCCCGCCAACAATCATTTCAGATAATTGGAGGCAGGTGCACGAGTCCGGAGAAACGGCAGCTGAACGTTCGTTGCAAGTAGCTATGTCGGAGGCTGGCACGCCACCAGGATCTGGATCTGGAGCAGGCGCACCTGGGTTTCCACCTGGTTTCGATCCCACCGCCGAGGCCGCGGAAAAGACGCTCTGCTTCCGAGGATTCTGGGCCTGGTTCGTGCTGATCCTGCTCGTTGTCATCTGCATCTCGGCCATCATGTGGCTCCTGCGCAAGTGCATCCAGGGACCGGTCTACCGCAAGGCCAATCGCATCGATGGCAAGGTGAGAAAAGCGACTCGTCGTTGAGTCAATATCGTCGTACACGGTTATAGAGTCTATAATATAGACGTATATTTACATCTGGGAAATGCTGCTTTAATTGCTGTAATGATCTTATTATCTGTTAACAATGTGAATTAAGTTATTATCAGTAATTATGACCAATAGATCGTGTCTGCTGCAACGAATCGCCAAGCTTTCATTATCAAAGTATTTTTCATTGAAGTTCCAACTTCAAATTAAAACAATTGTTTAAATATTAATTTATTGAAGAGTCTAAAACTGTGCGTTTATTCGATATTGGTGTATGTGCTTACGAATACAACTTTTGACACATTTGAATAATTATGTTTTTTAGTAGAGAAAGTCATACTTGTTAAATATATTCAGGTATTCTTCTGTGAGTCTTGTAGTTTGTTAATGAAGCCTAAGCAATTACTTTTTGTTTTATTTGAATATTACCGATATTTCCGATACACAAATTTGATACATCCCGATAATTATTGCTTTATTGCAGGTAGTCATGGTTACAATAATGTATCGTTAATTAAATAGGAGTACCTAATTATAATCACTGCTCATATTCTCTATAGACAGTTTTCCAATTACTATTATGGGCAATTTGCAGATTTTTTCGATTTTCTTGATTATTGCAGCTTCTTCATTATTGCAGCGTATAATGCAGGATAAGATTATACCAATTGTTTATAGACAATTACTGCCATGTTTTATAAATCCATATCTGTTGCATTTGTTCAGATTTTCTCCAGGCAACACTTTACTTCAGATGAGATTTAACCGATCTTTTCGATAGACACCCTTTGATTGATTATTTATTTATGCTGACATTGCAGGTGGTCATCGTCACCGGCTGCAACACGGGCATCGGCAAGGAGACCGTCCTGGAGCTGGCCAAGCGCGGCGCCCGCGTCTACATGGCCTGCCGTGATCCGGGACGCTGCGAGGCCGCCCGCCTGGAGATCATGGACCGGAGCCACAACCAGCAGCTGTTCAACCGCACCCTGGACCTGGGCTCGCTGCAATCGGTGCGAAACTTTGTGGAGCGCTTCAAGGCGGAGGAGTCGCGCCTGGATCTGCTGATCAACAATGCCGGCGTGATGGCCTGTCCCCGCTCCCTCACCGCTGACGGCTACGAGCAGCAGATGGGCGTCAACCACCTGGGCCACTTCCTGCTGACGAACCTGCTGCTGGACCGGCTCAAGCAGAGTTCGCCCAGCCGGATTGTGGTGGTCAGCTCGGCGGCGCATCTCTTCGGGCGCATCAACCGGGACGATCTGATGAGCGAGCGCAAGTACAGCAAGTTCTTCGGCGCCTACAGCCAGTCCAAGTTGGCCAACATCCTGTTCACCCGCAAGCTCTCCGCGATCCTCAAGGACACTGGCGTGACGGTGAACTGCTGCCATCCGGGCGTGGTGCGCACGGAACTGAACCGCCACTTCGCCGGCCCCGCCTGGCTCAAGAGCACCCTCCAGGTGGTCTCCCTCTATCTGTTCAAGTCGCCCCGGGCCGGGGCCCAGACCTCGCTCAAGTTGGCCCTCGATCCGGCCCTCGAAAGCTCCACCGGTGGCTACTACGCCGACTGCATCCGCTGGCCCCTGGTGCCGTGGGCGAGGAGTGCCGAGAACGCCGACTGGCTGTGGCGGGAGAGCGAGAAGCTGGTGGGCCTGCCGCCGCTGGAGCCTCCGGCGTCTCAAAATGGCAATGGGACGGCTGCCGGAACCGGAAACGGAAGCGCCAATGGATCCCGAAATGGATCCGCCAACGGATCCGGGGCCATGCAGTCCGTGGAGACGGTGGTCGTGAATCGTTCGTAGTGGGTAGTTAAATGTAATAGACCTAAGCTTACAGGATTTCATTCCTGCTCTCAAAGCAATCCTCACCATATGGCGTGTCCTGTTTTTTTTTTTTTTTGTATTGTATTATTTGCCAAAATATTGGAAACCATTTCTTTGGTCGCATGGACGTGGAGCAGCTCTCCTGGCCGGGTCCTGGGCATAATTGTTAAGCTGAAGAAAAAACCTATTAAAATAAAAGTTATGCCTGACATGCAATCCTCGCTTGCTTTCTGCATTTTCCCCTTTCTCCGACAGACATTAAGCGAGCAATTTACGGCAACAAAGCAAAAACAAAAAGCCAACGAGGACGCTGACGTTGTGCTCGTACACTCGACAAAAAGGATGGTAACAACAAGAGATAACTTTCAAGAAGGTTAGTGTTTGGTACTTCTAGTAATTTACTTATTCAAAATTGTATTTTACTAAGCATCATCCCCAAAGTAAGAGTACTTGTTGTGATAGAGCTAGTTTGACTTAAACCTATTCGATTTTAAAGAAATTAAAAATTGCTTATTGTTAGCAAATTGTTGGCGGCTATATGAATTTCACAAGTGACAAATTAGCTTTTTATGACCTTCATAACTTTTTTACATCATTTTGTTGGTATACGTATAATAATAGGTACGTATACGCCTCAGGTGTAACACAAATTTGTATTTCCAATTTGTTGCAGATGTTTTCAATGTATTCAATGATTTACTTGCCTTTTTTATTCTCCAGTAAATTTTGTTACTGTACACTTTATTTGATTACTTCGAATATTTTAGTTTAATTTTGTTACTAATCCTGAGGAACGAAGAGTTGGCTTAATTATCATGAAAAAGAGCAGTGGTTTTGG
>JAJJHQ010006602.1:449963-511245 GCA_021223825.1 Drosophila ironensis
ACTATTTTCTTGTTTCCAGAATGAAAAGAAACCGCAATAGCTATTATTTTTGGATCAAAAAGGGTCCTAAATTTAAGAACTCTGAAAATTCCTTAAAATTGGTTTATTGTTTCTGTTCGTTGTAAAATTGTTGGGCTCTCAAAAAAACCTGTTGAATAACAACAATTACAATATCAGGAGAAACAAGGTCTTAAAATGCTTGTAAAACAATGGCAAGAATGTTTACCTTAAAAAGGCATAGAAACAAGCGATAAATTTGTTATAGTTGATCTATTTCCTACGCTTCTGGGGTTAAATGAAGCCGCAACAATTACTTGTAAAATTGCAAATTGCAATGGAAATTTCCACTCATGAATGAGTGTCTTTTGATTGCGTGTCACCCATCACCCCCTACCCACGAAAACCATTGGGCAAATAAAATAAAATTACAACAAAAATATGCCAGAACAAACAGCTGTTGCATTGCCAAATGAATTTGATCGATAAGAGCAGCCCTCAGGAGGGGGTGGTATATTTTTTTTCGTGCAATTACACAAAATTTCGGAGCCACTGTGGGCTTATATTTGAGCAGGTGTTTTCGCCAGGGAACTTATTTCGCAATCAATAAGTTGAAGATTCAGGATTACTCAGAACTCATTCTGCCCAATGGGTTCGGACAGAATCTTGACTTTGTTTTAACCATAGCAAAATATGCTTACTGTTTGCACTTTTTTTAACAAACAATCATCGTATATCTCACATTTTATTTGGCTCTGAAAAGATTCGAGTGCCGGAGCGAGGCCTTTCTGGAATCTTCTACGAGGCACGTCCCGAGATTGCGACGGAAAACTCCCAATGGCAGTGTGATGATGGAAAAGTCGAGAGCGGGTTGCTCAGGGCAATGAAATTACTAGCTCAAGTGGCATCACCTCCCATCGTGCAAGCCTACCGCAATGTACTTATCTAAATGCAACGCTTGTTATCGCCATACAAAACAATTTACTGCAGTGTGCACCATCAGATTACGGGGGAATATTTGTTAAGTTTGGCCCGAGCAGGTAATACTTGCGGGCTGATGTAAACTCTGTGTTTACGTATTCACACAGCGATTTGGCGCATTGACGCCACAAGTGCCAGCGAATTTGTTAGCGGTTCTGATGGTTCTGCGTCATCATTTTGAGTGATTCCCATTTCTGTTTATTACAAAAATAGGGGGAAGCAGCGTAAACTTAAATGGTTATTAATTGACAGCTTTTCCGACGGCATCTCTTAATTGGTTCAAGGTTGTCAAGAAAACTTGATCTACTTGCAGAGGGAATAGTGAAAAGGTCGTTACTTTTCAAACTTGAACCGAACCGATAACCCACTAGCGCCAACATATGCAATCGAATAGGGATGCCAAATCGTTTCTGTAGACACCAAATGTCATCGACAATCGATAGTGGCACACTCGGATTGACCCATCTCGAATCGGGCCAGCGGTCACACTGTTTTGTTCGTCATCGTTCAGTTTGTGCATTTTCGTGTTTTAATTTTAAAATGACCGATACAAAGGGCGTGAGTAGCCAACTGCCTGAGTGTTGATCTCATCAGACCAGCCAAGATTTGCGTCAGCTGTCAAGGGGCTCAAATCCCGCCGCCTGACCCCGGGCCACTCCCTTGCAAAGTTTTAAAGAAGCCGCCTGCTTTTCGCAGCGTTTCCTGCTCCCTGCGAAGCGGTTCACATGCCGGCGGCATCCTCCCATTTTCCTTTGTCTCCGCCGAGCCGCTGCACCCGCTGCTCCGTCCCACAGGCCGCTCAGTGTTTGCCCTCGAAACAGGCAACATTTTACAAACATTCCCATGTGGCAGACGGCGCCTCTTTCGCTGCGCGGCGGTGAAATTTTGAGGCGTGCGTGCCGGGCCTGCCAAGTGGCTTTCTACTCCGGGTCAAGCCCTTCTTGCAAATGGCATTCCCCCGAACGGGAGCAGGCCACACGCCACCATATCATGCCCATCTTGGTCTCCCAAAAAACTCTCAAGAGCCTGATTTTGTGCAACAATTTTTGTAAAGATTGATGAACCCAAATTAAACCTCAGATAAGATATATCAAAGGCTTCAGAAACTGACCGCATTCCGCCTCAAACAGGCAAAATATTGATAACTTATCTTAAAACCTACCTTTCAAGTGGATCTCTGAGATCCAACTAATCTTGTTCCCCCAAAAATCGCTGTTTTTATACAAAAAATATGATAACCCAGATGAGGTAGTTCCAGGACTTCATAAACTGTCAGTTCTCCACCTCAAAACTGGCATTATTTTCTGACTTATCCTAGAACTTACCCTTCGATTAGATCTCGAAGATCCAACTGATCTTGTTCCTCCCAAAGACTGTGTTTTATACATCAAATAAGTAAAGATTTTTAGGTAGTTGCTTAAAGAATGATCGTAATGCCTTCTGAAAGCTTTTTAGCGCCTCCCAAAGCCTAAACATTAGTTTATTGATTATAAACAGATTGATCAACCAAAACTATCATCTTAAGTTTTTAAATTATAGTGTCTTCAAACTGAAACCCAAGATAAAACTTTTCTTAAAACATCAGATATCATACACACCCCAAAAATTTAACGATTTCTGCTTTTATGCATTTTCAATGTCTTTCAAAAACTCCCAGACTGTAGTTTTATATATAAAATATTCCTATACAGATTGGTAAACCTAAAAACTTTTTCTTTAAATATTGTGTTGCCACACCTAAAAAATTTGGATGTATCGAAATTTTCAGATCAACAAATCTATCATAACACTTTAATTTTCAAAAATAGGTTCTTTAGATTGAAGGTGAAATTGGATTTAAAGCTATCTGAAAAGATCCCGCTTTTAAATTTATTTATTTACAAAAATATGTTGCAATATTTGGACTTTTGATCTATGTTGTACGCCTTTGTTGACCTAAAAAACAAAAAATTTTAGTTTCTCAGATGTTTCTGAGAAATCCATTTATAGCTCTACGTTTATTCATCTCCCAAAAAGTGTCTATAGATCTTTCAATATAGATCTTTCACTTTGTGGGTTAAAAAGCCAAGTCTAGCAGGGAGGTTGCCCCAAAAAGAGACTCAAAATCCGACCTATTCTAGGCGCACTCTCTGCAAAACTAAACCACTGCTTTCCAACAGTTTTCCAGCATCGAGACACCCGGCTATGTGGGCTTTGCCAACCTGCCCAACCAGGTGCACCGCAAGTCCGTGAAGAAGGGCTTCGAGTTCACGCTGATGGTCGTGGGCGAGTCCGGCCTGGGCAAGTCCACGCTGGTCAACAGCCTATTTCTCACGGATCTCTACCCGGAGCGCATCATACCAGATGCCATAGGTGCGTTGCGTCCACGTCGCTGGCATTTATATATACAGACGTGCTTATCTTAATTGCGTTCCGTTTTATCGCCCGTTAAATTTCAGAGAAACAGAAGCAGACGGTCAAGCTGGAGGCCTCCACCGTGGAGATCGAGGAGCGGGGCGTCAAGCTGCGCCTCACGGTGGTGGACACGCCCGGTTTCGGGGATGCCATCGACAACTCGAACAGTTTCGGGGCCATACTGGAGTACATTGATGAGCAATATGAGCGATTTTTGCGCGACGAGAGTGGCCTGAACAGACGCAATATTGTCGACAATCGCATACACTGCTGCTTCTACTTTATATCGCCCTTCGGCCATGGGTGCGTACTTGCTGTTTATTTGATTCTATGATACTTACACTCCCCTTACTCCTCTTTGCGATAGCCTGAAGCCGCTGGATGTGGAGTTCATGAAGAAGCTGCACTCGAAGGTGAACATTGTGCCGGTTATCGCGAAGGCCGATTGCCTCACCAAGAAGGAGATACTGCGCCTCAAGTGCCGCATCATGCAGGAGATCGAGAGCCATGGGATCAAGATCTATCCGCTGCCAGACTGTGATTCCGACGAGGACGAGGACTACAAGGAGCAGGTGAAGCAACTGAAGGAAGCTGTGCCTTTCGCCGTCTGCGGCGCCAACACTCTGCTCGAGGTCAAGGGCAAGAAGGTGCGCGGTCGCCTCTATCCCTGGGGCGTCGTCGAGGTCGAGAATCCCGATCACTGTGACTTCATCAAGCTGCGCACCATGCTGATGTGAGTGTGACTAAAACTGCCTAGGCTCTTAGCTTATACTGATTGTGTGAACTTTATTCTCTGCCGATGAACAGCACGCACATGCAGGACCTGCAGGAGGTGACGCAGGAGGTGCACTACGAGAACTATCGATCCGATCGCCTTGCCAAGGGCATCAAGGGCGGCAAGGGGCCGGGCGAGAACGGGATCAAGCCGGAGCGGGAGAGCATGGTGCCGGGGCAGGCCAGCGTGCTGTCCGAAAAGGATCGCATACTGCAGGAGAAGGAGGCCGAGCTGAGGCGCATGCAGGAGATGCTCGCCCAAATGCAGGCGCGCATGCAGGCCCAGCAGTGAGTCGTGCAATCAGACTAGTTTTATACGCAAAAAAAAACAAAACGAGAAATCGTATATATATATATACACAGAAAAGAAAACAAAGCGAAACATATATTTTTTGTACGCAGATTTAAGTTGCCGATCGCGCTTTAATTCTACTCTCAATTGTGAAACGACGGGCGCTAAGTATTCTGTATTAATTTCGCATTCTTCATATACATTATACAAATACAAGATATATATTCGTAGGATTAGGTATACACAACACACGCTCTATACATTATATACATCTATAATCATTATACAAGCGAAGCAAAACGTTTGCAATGCAATTGCTCCATTAACAAAACAAAAAAACACGAAAACACGATAAAAGAAACAAACCATCAACAATGCGAACTCACTTCATATCACTCCTAGAAATGCGAAACAAACACGAAAAAACAACTGTATTCCTACTATGTATTTAGACGCGTTTATCAATGGATTATAATTATTATTGTACTCATTGCATTTAGGTTAAGAGAATCCTATATCCGATTTATATTGTATGTTGATTCATTCACTATTTTTTTTGTCTGTTTACCGACTCTGAGCAGCCTCTTGTTTAGGTTATCTATGTCTATACTCTTATACATATATTTATATATATGCTCGTGCGCCTTTTCGCATCGAACTTGTTGGTTGATCCCCAGTCCGCCCGATTCCTACGTTCGATCCCTTCCAGCGCGGCGGTTCCGGGACAAAAAGGATAACAAGCTCGATGCGACGGCGACAGGCGCACGTAGTCGTCTCGATGCAAAGAAAGCAAAACCAAAATGTGAAATCTCTTTTTATTATGTACGTGTGTATATGAAGCCCTTTTTAACCCAATATAATCCTCTATGAATACATATATATATGCTTTTTATACAATTTGTAAAACACCGGTCTTTTGCATTTTACTTTTCATCGCTTGGCTTGGGCTCAGAAATTCTGTAGCCTTTTGAAACTATATTTTGTTTGAAATGTTGATTGGGGAAATTTCACCAACAAATTAATGGGAATTAACAAGGTCTTAAGACGTTTTCTTTCGCATATTTGCGGTATATTTTATTTACTCTTTGTTGTCTTAAAATAATAAAAAACGACGTCTGGGATAACATCTACGGGTAAATTATTATACATTTTTGGAACATTTTTGTTGGCAATTTTAGGTTATATATATTATTTTATATATTGTATATTTTTTAAAATGGGAATTATTCATTTTAAATATATTTATTTATTTATTTTGAAAATTTAATCTAGTATTTAATCCTAAACCTAACATTATCTTAGGTTTTTCAAATTGCAACGGTTAAATCGATATATTTGCAGTATCGATTGACCGCCTAGCTCCTGCCTGTCATCACGACTGCCCGCTATCGTTATCGTTATCGATTGCACCGGCGCACATGTTGTTCGGTAACTGCCGGTCAGGCTAAAAAAATGATGTAAATCGAGAGATCATGCTCCGCACGATCACCTTCCGTTGGCTGCTGCAGCGAACCGGCCCCGGCCCGGCCCCCCTCCGTAGCCGCTGGGCCACCGCACGCTCCCTCTGCCTGGGAAGCCCCAACCGGGTCAAGGATGCAGTGGAGGGCACAGCGGCAGCCCCGGAACCCTCGCTACCCTCGCAGGCGGAGCTGCTGCGCGAGTTCTCGGCGATGCCGGTGGAGCGCATCCGCAACTTCAGCATCATTGCGCACGTGGACCACGGCAAGAGCACCCTGGCGGACCGCATCCTGGAGCTGACGGGTGCGATTGCCCGCAGCGGCGGCAACAACCAGGTCCTCGACAGCCTGCAGGTGGAGCGGGAGCGCGGCATCACCGTCAAGGCGCAAACGGCCTCCATCTTCCACCGGCATCGCGGGGAGCTGTACCTGCTCAACCTGATCGATACGCCCGGTCACGTGGACTTCTCCAACGAGGTAAGGCCGGATCGGTTGTCAGCCGGAGATTGTCACTGCTAGCTAGCGGCTGCTCTCTTGCAGGTCTCCCGCTCGCTGGCCGCCTGCGATGGCGTCGTCCTGCTCGTCGACGCCTGTCACGGCGTCCAAGCCCAAACCGTGGCCAACTATCACCTGGCCCAGCAGCGACAACTGGCCGTGGTGCCGGTGCTCAACAAGATCGACATCAAGCACGCCAATCCCGATCAGGTGTGCCAGGACATGAAGCTGCTCTTCGGCATCGATCCCGCCGACGTGCTGCGCGTCTCCGCCAAACTGGGAACGGGCGTGGAGCGGGTCCTGGAGCGCGTTATCGAGGTGATACCGCCGCCGCAGGTGCAGCGGGCGAGCGAGTTTCGGGCCCTGATCTTCGACAGCTGGTTCGACAAGTACCGCGGCGCCCTCAACCTCATCTACGTGCTCAACGGCAGCCTGCAGACCGGCCAGGACATCCAATCGCTGGCCACCAAAAAGGTGTATCCCGTGAAGAGCATATCGGTGCTGCGACCCGCTGAGTGCCCGGTGCCCGATCTGTCCGCCGGGCAGGTGGGCCTCATTGCCTGCAACATGCGCAACAGCAAGGAGTCCATCGTCGGCGATACCGTACACCTGAAAAACCAGGCGGTTACCGCCGCCGGGAGCTACAAGCCCCAACAGCCGCTGGTGTACGCCGGGGTCTTCCCCTCCGACCAGTCCAAGCACGTGGCCCTGCGCAGTGCCATCGACAAGATGGTGCTCAACGACTCGGCCGTCACTGTGAAGGTGGACTCCAGCCCCGCCCTCGGACAGGGCTGGCGGCTGGGCTTCCTCGGTCTGCTGCACATGGAGGTCTTCTGCCAGAGACTGGAGCAGGAGCACGGCGCCGAACCGATCATCACGGCTCCCTCGGTCACCTATCGCCTGGTGCTGAGCAATCCGAAGATGATACGCCAGCAGGGACGCGACACGATGGACATATCGAACGCCGCCCTCTTTCCCGAGCCGCACAGCATCAAGGAGTACTTTGAGCCGCTCGTCGTGGGCACCATCATTACGCCCACGGAGTTTGTGGGCCCGATAATCGGGCTGTGCGTGGAGCGGCGCGGCCTGCAGCAGAGCTGTGTGAACATCGACGAGAGCCGGGTGCTCATGAAGTACATCCTGCCGCTCAGCGAAATCATACTCGACTTCCACGATCGCCTCAAGTCGATGAGCTCGGGCTATGCCAGCTTCAGCTACGAGGATCACGGCTATCATCCGTCGCATCTGGTGCGCCTGGACATCCATCTGAATGGCAAGCCCGTGGAGGAGCTGTGCCGCATTGTCCACGCCTCCAAGGCCACCGGAGTGGCCCGGCAGATGGTGCTCAAGCTGAAGGATCTCATACCCAAGCAGATGGTGCAGATAGCCATACAGGCGTGTGTGGGCAGCAAGGTCCTGGCCCGGGAGACGATCAAGGCGTACAGGAAGGACGTAACTGCCAAGCTGTACGGCGGCGATGTCACCCGCCGGATGAAGCTTCTCAAGCAGCAGGCGGAGGGCAAGAAGAAGATGCGCATGTTCGCCAACATACGAGTGCCGCACGAGACCTTCATCAATGTCCTGAAGCGGTAGGGCAGGACCTCTTTTTGAGTATCGGATCTCGGAGCTGTTCTCATCCGAATTAGGTGAGTTCTGTAAAGAAATAAAAGAGTGTAGATAAACCTAAGGGGTTTAAAATATAGATAATGTATGCGTGCCAAAAAACTGTGTTATCAAAAGGTCCACAAGGGAAACAAACGTATAGAAGAAAACTGGGGGTTGTACTCTTATTTAGGTAAAAATTCTGTTATATATTATTTAAAGGGTATTGTCCCTACCTGAATGATACACAATAGTAAAATATGACATAGCAATGATAATTATACAAATCTATCAGGTGATTTACTTCAAGAGCATTTGATTTAACAAAATAATGAGTAATAAATCTAATACAATTTGGTTTCCATGAGAGAGGCTACATATATGTACATTATTTTCGAGGTTTAAATATGTATCGCAGAAAATTATTTATTTTGTGAAAATTAATCATGTTTGTTTGGGGTTTCTCAGTGGAGACTCTAATCTACCACAAATCCCCGTCACCCGCACTTTCCTTGCCTGCTTCGTGTGATAACACTTATCACTATTCATTGTTTGACTTTCAGCTGAAAATAGAAATACTATACATATACAAATATGTATGCATCTGCGGAAATGGGTGTGTTCGTACGCCCATTTCTCTCCCAAGTTCATTAACACCAAAACTATAAACTAAAAATACCAAAAAAAAACATGAACGGGTATAGCCAGCAAATTGTTTCGACTGTAAATACCCGGTTGTCAGTTAAAAAGTGAATTTGCAAACTATTTAGGTACAAAATTAGGCTTATGATTTTATTGTCAGAGTAACTTTTTCAAAAAAGATCAGTTCCTGTGGCTGTATAATGAGTAAAGAACCACAATGGTCTATGCGGGACACTCCCCTTTCAAGGAGAGGTCATCCGGATTAACTAATATAAAGATCAGTAAAAAATGAATTCGAAATGTTCTTGAGGGGGCTTCGTTTATTATTAAAAACTTGATCTCTTTCTTTATATGTGATAAGTTAGTTATCTCTTCAATTATTGCCACCGCAACATGACTATAGTGACCGATTGAAGCTAATATTGAATAGATCTAGGTAATTTTTGGTTTTCTCTAGGCTTATTGAACCCTGTTGCATGCATTGGCTCAACTCTAATATACCCTTGTTGCCTCGAGAACCGGGTCTTAAAAACGTAGTGTAGGAGGGACTTAAAATCATAGACTCTATGGCATTGAGAACCCTCCCTGTCGCATGCATTCGCCCAACTCTAATATACCTTTGTTCCCTCGAGAACCGGGTCTTAAAAAAGGAGTGTAGGAGCGATTTAAAACCATAGACTCTATGGCATAGAGAACCCTGTTGCATGCATTCGCACAACTCTCATTTAACCTTGTTCCCTCGAGAACCGGGTCCTAAAAAAGGAGTGTTGGAAACATTTAAAACCAAAGACTCTATGGCATAGAGAACTTGCAATTAGGGTTTCTATTGATTGGCCTATATAAAATATTGATGGAATTATTAATTAAAAAGTGGAAGGGGAAAAAGGATATCAAGGTTTTTCTGTACTCAATTGTCCTTTTCTTTGTGTTGTAAGTGGCCTTCAGGCTCTACAGGCCATTGCTGTTGTCGCTGTTGTTGTGGTTGTGGTTGTTGTAAGGAAACAAAATTAAAGAGTAACAAGAAGAAGAGACAGACAGAAAAATCGAATTTCCCTGACCCTGAAAAACACACGCAAACACACAAACAGATGAGTGCAGTTAGAGAGAGCTAGATATAGTGCATAACGGTATCCTCCCACCGCCCCCAAAAATCACGCACACCGGTATTTCGCATTTCTAACATTGTATTTGTGAGATAACAAGTTTGTTGGCTTGTGTGGCTCTCTCGTCTGCGGCATAGCTGTTGTTTCTCATGTTGTTGGTCTTGTTGCTTACACGAAACAGAAAGAGAGCGAGCGGATAACGAAGCTTTGTATCCTAGTGAGCGAGCGAGAAAGAGAGAGTAATACAGAGACCGAGAGAGAAAGCGGGGGGAGGCGACAGGTGTTGTTCATCTTTTTGTTTTGGGGGTCCGTTTGTATGGGTGACCTTGAGAAACAATAACATTGTTGTTGTCGCCGCTTGGGCAAAATGCAAATTGCAAACAAACCGAATCGGCAACCGTTCGAGCAAAACTGTTAAATGATTATGCAATAAAAGGCACGAGAACACATCTCATTAACTGCAATTTGTTGATCAACTTGTTGCAAAAGTAATGAGTGAGAATACCAATTACACATCGCCTCGTACAGGATCGTATTGTATTTTCGCTTATTCCATTGACTTCGTTTGTTTGGTATTTTATGTAAATCCCCATTTCAAAAAAGAAAAACAAAGAAATCAGCTGCACTCAGCAAATTCTCTCGCAAACAAAACTGTAAACAAGCAACAACAACGGAAAACAGCTGAGCGAGTGCAAAAGGGACAACACTCTCGCGTATCTCAATCGTAGCCAATTTTTTTTATTGTTTTTGGAGAGCAGCATGTATGCATGTGTGTATGTGTGTGTGTGTTTGAGGATGCGCTGCTAACACACACACTTGGGCGCCTGCAAAACGTACGACAAACAGAAAGAAAAAGTAAAGTGAAATACATTTCGCTGTCCAGTGTTGTTGTTGCGCGCAATTGAACTCACGCACAGTGGGTCGAAAAGCTCGCGGGGTCAGCCCAAAGTTGCACCGCCAGAAGCTGTAAGGATGATGGCAGATTTGCAATATGTGAAACGAATCAAGATTGGTTTAAAAAAAAAACTCATCGTTTTGAATAATTTTGTAAATTGCATTGACTGAAAGCCAATAGAATTATACATAAATTGATGTTTTCCGATATATAAATTGCTTCCAAAGGGACAGCTTAAGGAAAACTTTACATATATAGTATATTTTACTATATGGTATAACATACAAGAAAAATGTATTAAAGATATTAGAGAACCTTAAAAATTATCATTGCAGTAGTCTTTATCATTGCAGTGGACGAGAACCTTGGTCGATAGATTCTGAGCGTAAAACTATTTGCATTACAATAAAACTCGAGATATGGGCTAGAAGGTATGGGCTTGCCGAGAATCAATCGGTTTCGTGGTATTTATTAACTATGACTAGTAGAGGGAGCTGTTTAGCATATTAACCAGGACTAGTAGATGGAACATATAGCATTTTAGATGTTACTGACCAAGCCGAGAAGATGTACATATGGGTTTAGCTGTTTTCGGTTAGCCGATAATCAATCGGTTGCGCGATATTTATAGACAAGGACTCTTGGAGCTGGATCCTGAGTATGAACCTAACATCAAAAGTCCAGATGCGGGTCTAGACGAGATCTCATGGCTGGTTTCATGGGTTTAGTGGCTTTTCGATGAGGACTCAGTAGGTAGATCTTAATTCGAAAAATGCCCGATCAGACCGATAGGTTTAATGGGTTAAGCGGCTTTGGGCTAGCCGAGAATCAATCGGTTCCGCACGCCCCCCTAGGAACGGCCCACTGTGCGGTCGCCTCCGAACCGCCGACGTCGCAGTTGACGCTTTGCTGCTCTGCTCGGAGCTGCTCGGGACTGCTCTGCGCTGCTCTGGTCTGCTGTGGCAGCAGCAGCAAAACACAAAACACAGTCAGTTTTCATTCTCATTTGACATCATCAACATTGAAATTTAATTAAAAAGACGAGCGAACAGAAGGCGACTTGACTTGACTGCAATTCAATTCGATCAAATTTCCACGGCGAGCTTTTCTGGTGCGATTTTACCTTCAAGTCATCCTAGTGGATCAATTTGAAACGGGGCTTTATTAATGCTACCGCCAGGTGCTGTGCTTTTCATTTAACAAAACAATGATTTTTGTTTTTGTGCAAATTTGAAGCGACGCGCAGAAAATAACAAACGTCATCAGCTGTTCGCTGTTGGTGTTTGTGGGTGCGTGTGCCACTGTGTGCGTGTGTGTGTGTGTGTGCATCTAAAAGAGAGAGAGAGAGAGTGTGTGAGGGAGAGAAAGGGAGAGCGTTGCTCGTTTCTTCTCGTTTTTTTTTGTTGTTTTTGTGTATTTGTTATAAATTAAAACGGAATAATTGCAGTTGAAAACCTAACCTAGAAATAAGCTTGAAGGTTATGGCAGCCAACCCCTCTAGGCCCCTTCCCCCCCGCACCTTCCCCTGCGACCCATACAAGGCCTTTTGGCCTTGACCGTGTGCAACTGTGTGAGTGAGCGAGAGCAAGGCAGAAGGTGAAAAGCAACGGTAACCAACAGCTGACAGCTGCAGTGGCTTTTGCGCCAAGTGGCAGCCCCGCGATCCTCTCCGCTCACACAACCAGACTAACAGAATCAGTGCAAAAAACTCAATATACGTATATGCATGTAATTATATACATATATATTTATATATATGCATGTATCGGGAGAAAACAAGTAACAAGAACAATAGACGCAATCAAGTTCAAAGCGAACAAGAGCGCAGTCATCGCACTCTCCCGCTCTCTCCGCCGCCGCACGCTCAGCTGTACACGTAGTCAGTACTTTGCTTGTTTTCGTTTGCCTTGTTTTTCTCCACTTTGTTTTTGTTTGTCCCCCCCAGATAATTGTGCAATAGCAGATCAAAAAAAGCTGATTAATAACATTAATAACCAAAAAGGAGCGTTAAATGATTAAAAAATTCAATCAATCGCAACGAAACGGGCGAAAAGTTTGCTAACCTGGCAGGAGCCAGTGTTGATAAATGCCTTAGCGGTGGCCTAAGAAACGGTAACCTGTATTGTGCATCTCCCCCGCGGTTTCTTTCCTCCCGCCTTCTCCTTTCCTTCTGTATTTATTTCGTTCGCTTATTTATTTAATGCGAGTGGCAGTGCGTCGCGTCGCCTTCGTTGTTTATTCATCATTTCCCTTGCAAATATCGTTTCGCCGAGTTTATTTATGCAAACACCAGCCTATGTGTTCGCCGACCGATCGCGTATACAAATCGGAAGCTATGTATATGCTTGCAAATATTTCGCTTTAACTTGAAAATCGCTCGAAAAACCATCAACAACAAAGTACCAAGGGAGCGGAAAGCGGTGTTCTTTGCTAGAAAACAACATAGCTGAATTTCATAACAATATTAGGCGATCGTTGTATGTATATATGTGCACTTTCTGTTTTTTTAGGCCTTATTTTTGTTTAAGGAAACTTGCGGATGTGGTTGTGGAGCAAAACTGTTGAGGGGGGTAGCGGGGGAAGGCGTCACAAACACACACAGCTGATGAGCTTTCTTGTTTTTGCACTGATAGCGACCGATCAAAGGCGTAGTTAGCAAGGGGGTGAAAAGTAAAATGGCCCAAAACGCAGACAAAAGACAAAGGTCTACCACGTTCAACGAGCTTCAGCAACAATTTTCATGCAACCGAAGGTTTATTGTAACTAATTATCGCCAAAATTGTACTGTTTGTTATAAAATAACTGTTATTCTGTTAACTGTTATTTAATAACAAATTCTCAAACAAGTTTTAATTACAACTTGTACATGTCTGTTAGGAATGAGGAAGATTTATTACAATCCCATTAAAGAAACTTTTAATTAAAAGTGTTTTAATTCAGGTTTGTATATTCAACAGTCGTAAAGAAGGCTTATTTAAAACGCACAAAGGGTATTGTCATTTTCTAAAGAAAATACTAGTTTTCTGTACAATTTGTACAAAAATATATTCCAACCAAGTTTTATTGACCCTAAAATTGAAGCTCATTTCAAATCAATACTTTATGTCGAAGATATACAAAATTTAGGTGAATGCTTTTGACGTAAAGTTGTCCATGAATAGTTCAGTACTGTTTTGCAGTATTCATAAGGCACATTCTGCCTTAAATTTACTCTGTCTGCAGAGTATTAGGAATTGCCAACAAGATTTCCTATACATAAAATTCTATTCACAAAATTCCAAAAAATTCGAAAATCTCTTGAATAGAAACCCATATATGTGAAATATAAAAACACTATAACAACACAAATGTTCATAAAAAGGTTAAAATTTAAGATTTGTTAGCCTTTAAACTTTCGCTGTGTGAAAAGCTGCGAAAGCAGAGTAACCTCTCCCCCTGAACGTGCAAGGACTACGCCTTTGTTGCTGACGCAGCTTTGGCTGGCTCTCTTTTTGGAGCTCTCCCTCTGGCCGTCGCTAGCGCCGTCTCGCTCTGCAGTGATCTCGATTATTGTAAACAACAGGGTTGCCAATTCCGTTTCCAGCCGCACTGGCATCCCCGTTCGATCTCTCCCCTGCACTTGTGAAATCTCTAACAAGAAACGCATCCACAAAGTCCGCAACTTACGCTTTACATCTCTTGCAACTCTCTTGCAGTGCGTAATATGTTCGAGGATCCTCGCGGAAGGCAGTAGCGAATCATGTTCGGTGGTCAGCAGGCAGCAGCATCCGCAGCAGCAGCAGCAGCCGCAGCAGCAGCAACCACAGCGCAGGTGACGCCAACAGGTGCTGCGATTAAAATGCACTTTGCCTGCAACAACAGCAACATCAGCAGCATGAGCAACATCAACAACATCGTGTACAGTGGCCTTAAAACAGCGGAAAACAAGCGGAACAACAATGGGACCGAGTCATCGGTCCTGGAGAGCCTTCGGGCGGACATTGGTCCAGCTCCTGTCCTGGGATCCCTTGCCACGAAGCTGCCCCTGATGGGAGTACCGCCGGGCCACACGCTCTTGGGCGTTGTGAGGTCCGTTTCGGGTCTGACATCGATGGGTCCTGCCGGGGCCAAAGGCGGGGCCATAACAGGGCTCAGATGGTTGCCCATGCCAAAGCCGATAGCTGTGGGAGGCCCTGGAGGATCAGTGGGAGCAGGAGCAGGATCAGGAGGAGTAGGCGGTGCTGCCAAAAGTGCCTTAGTCATCACCACAACAGCAGCAAACCAGCAAATGCAAATGCAAATGCAAATGCCAATAGCTCAGCGCACTGAGGACCAAGAAAATGCCTTTCGACGCATCGAGGATGTGCACAACTATGCCAAGCTGCAGGACTACAGCAGCGACGATGAGGACGACGAGGAGGAAGAGGAGGAGGAGGACGGCGACGAAGACGAGGAGGATGTCGCAGAGCTGCCGCTGCCGCCTGCACAGCCAGAAGTGACCCGCATCCAACGCGAAGACACCGAAGATCATGTGGATGTGGTGACCATTCCGCAACCAGAACACGAATGCAATCCCGTGCAGCCACGCAAGCCGCAGCAGCGAGCACAGCAGCCTGAGCCGGAGCCGGAGCAGGAGCAGCGTCCCGAACATCATGCCCGCCGTCCCATGAATGCGTTCCTCATCTTTTGCAAGCGCCACCGTGCCATTGTTAAGGAGCGCTACAAGACCCTGGAGAACCGGTAGGTCGCACACAAGCCTGGAAAGCCCCTCAAATTCTGATTGATTGCTTTCTCTCCATTGCAGAGCCATCACCAAGATCCTGGGAGACTGGTGGGCCGCCCTCGATGAGAACGAGAAGCACTGCTTCACCGACCTGGCGCAGCAGGTGAATTGCAGCTTCAGCTTTTAAATGCCATTGTTTGCTCACCCTTTCGTTTGATTCCAATCCAGAACAAAGATGCCTTCTTCAATGCCAATCCCAACTTCAAGTGGTACAAACTGCCGGCTCCGCCCCTGCGAACCCTGGCCACACGTCCCAGCAATGCCACGGCCGCTGTTCCGGGCGGAGCTGCTGGCGAGGAGCAGCAGATGCAGAAGCTATCCCTCGACCTGCTGCGACGCGACTACTTCAAGCTGGCCGACGAGACGCAGATGGGCGAGCTGAGTTCGCTGCTGCAGGTACAGGTGCAGGCTCAGGCGCAGGAGCAAGAGCAGCAGAAGGACTTTGCCCTGCAGCAGGCCCTCAGTGAGACGAGTCAATTTCTATCCGCCCATATGCCAGGCGCCACCGGGAAGGAGCGTCCCGTGACCGGGGCCAACAAGCGTACCTTCGACAGCAACTCGAGCAACTCCAGCGAGGAGGAGGCCGTTGGGGGCGCGACGCCCAACAAGAAGGCCAAATCGTCGCGCTCCTGCAAGGGCAAGATCTACCAGGAGCTGGTCAACTCCGGCCAGTTGGCGGCCATCAACAAGAAGGCCAAGGGCAGCCACCGCAGCACGATCGTGGGAGGGAACTTTGCCGACATACCGCTCGACGCTGCACCGAACACGCCACCGACATCGCCGCCAGAACGACAGCCCAGCAGTCCCGTGGGCGGACATCAGCGCAGCGTCTCCGAGTCCAGCAGCAGCGGCTTCTTCGACCTGGAGGAGAAGATCAAGGAGCTGCCGGCGCTCAGCCTCGATGCCTATCTGCAGCGCAAGCGTAGCACCAAAAAGAAGAAGAAGTTCAGCGGCACCAAGAAGCGCTTCAGCAGCTTCAACAGCATGACACCTTCTGAGGCCGCCGCTGCGGCCTCCAATGATCTGGCTGAGATCAAGCAGCAGCTGCAGGATCAGCAACAGCAGCAGCAGCAAGTGCAGATGCAGCAGCAGCAGAAACAAAAAGAGATGCAACAAAGACAGCAGGCGGGCGCCGTGGGCAGTCAGAGGCGCAAGGCACGCAAGGAGAGCATCACTCGGCGCGATGTGAGCGCCATAGAGCAGGAGGTGGCCTCCATATTGCCGCTAACGATCAACGGGTGCTACTACTACGACGAGAGTCCCGGGGCCAAGGTGGCCGCCACGGCGTCCACCTCCTCGTCGCCGCCGCTCTCATCGAACTCCTCAAACTCGTCGTCCAGCCTGGACGTGACCTCCTCTACCTCAGATCTACTCATTCTGGCCGAAGTGGCCGCCAATCGCACTGAGCTGGCCAAGTCCAACTAGCGCCAGCATCCCTCACCCTACTAACAGGAACAGGAACAGCAAAAGCCGCAACCGCAGCCGCAGCAGCACCAGCGCCACCAAAAATTTAAGTTTTGTTTACTCTTATTCATACGTAACTACGAGTCGTCGAGACTCTTTTTGGTTGTTTTTTTTTGTTTCGATCGCAAAGCCAAATTCGGTAATTCGGCACTGGTGGTGCACGCCACGGAGATAATGATGGAGAACAGACATTCGTTGATCTATTACAATTTAGTCAATAATATTATGTGAAGGAAAAGAGAAAGGAAATCGAAAGGAAGCGCAGGCGAAATATGTATTTTTGTTATGATGCCGGCTAGAGCCACATCAATTTCACACACACCCGAGACACACCCATATTATATATCGATATATATATATATATATACATTTTTTTTATATAGATAACTTGTTCTGTTTTATTTTCTCTTGTTAAGTTTCTCCCTTGAAAAAACAAACAAACAAAACAGCAAAGCAAGAAACCAACGTCAAGCAACAGCAAGAACACTGAAAACAGTCGATCGATCATTAGCTGTTAATCATTAATATTATTTCTAATATTTAGTCGTAACTTATTGCAATTTGTCCAAAACGCAAACAACTTGCAAACAAATATATATTCATTTTAAAATCAAACAAATAGCTTTCATTGAAATGTGGGAATGCACTGCAATCAATCTGGGATTGTTTTTAATTGAATGTTACCTAAACGTAGCTTAAGTTGAATGCAGACTGAATTTTGTCATTAAGAACTGCTTAGTTTTTTCTTTATAACTTTTTTTTAATCATATTTGAAATCTGTGTTTTAAAACGGAAATTGTACACGCCACAGAATTTAGCGATTTGCCTTTTTTTTATCCAAACTTGGTTGTTCTAGCGTAAGAGATACTTGAGTGATATATGTACCTACATATATCCAGTATATTCGATTCGTGCGAAACTGTCAGTCCGTTTGTGTGTCTGTCTGTCCGTCTGCCCCTTTGATCTTGATTTACATCTTGATTTTATATAAACAAATTATTTACATATTAATTTTTATTTGATACCATTATATAAAATTTTTTTTTAGTATTTCCGACGCTTTCGCGTTATTAGATTCCCAACTGGTTCTAGCAGACAGAACATTACTTAAGCTTCATTGAGCCCGATTTTTTGGGTAAGTCAACAAATTTTTTTCTCCCCTCTCCCTCTAGGTCCCCACCAGTAGTTCCCCTTCCAAGACGTCGACCTGAGCGCCTATACCCTGGACGGGAGCGCATCCCCAGCATCGGGTACGCCCGATCTAACCGCCAATGATCTTATGGAAAATGGAGGATCATTGTCCCTCTGACGTCATCTGCCGCCTACAGCATCGGGTCCGCCCTATCTAACCGCCAATGATCTACTGAAAAATGGAGGATCATTGCCCCCTCTGACGGCATCTCCCGCCTTTTGGACACGGCTGTCGCACGCACTGTAGCACCTTCGTAATGCAAGAATCTGCTGCATCATCTGACCTGAACCTGGAGATCCGCTGCATCTGAGAAATGCAAAACCCTAAGGAGATTGAGATCGAGGGGACCACCCCCCTGTGGCCTTATCTCCCCGCTTAACGAACTCGACTTGTAACTTGCGCTGGAAGTCATCCAAGGAAATCATCGTCCATCTGGCCTGATGCAGTACATCCAGCCGATATGAAAATGGCTAGATCGACTCGGCTGTTGATGCTGTTCAATAATACATAGACTTTGTGTATATACTTTACTATATTTATTTATTTATTTATCTAAAGCTAGCAAATAGTATAAAACTAAGAGCTAACTTAGGGCTAGGAGCCAGAGCAGCTACTTTGCTATATACTTTATGTTTATACTTTACTTTTCGAATTCAATATACACAAGTTTTTTTAAGAACCGGGTATAATAGGTTGTATTAAATAGTTTTAGTGGTAAGAAGCTTCAAACGAAGCTTGTTCAAATTTAAAAAGCTTTATTTTTTGCGCCATGCTTGCATTGAACCGATTAATCTGCTGTGTGTGTGTTGGCCCGCTTCAGACTGTGCGGCCTGCCAGCTTTTGCCTATGGTCACACTTAACAGCTGCATTGCCGGCTGCCGAACAAAAAACAGAAGACCGATAAGAAAAGCAACTACAAAGTGTGTGCGTAGAAGGGGGGCCGGGGGCCTGCCATTGATAAGAAAAGTCACGCCGACCAATTGCCAGGGCCGTAGATAAGTCCAGGGCCTTCAATTGGCTTTTATAGTGGTAACGGCATCGGGCACGCATTAAAGATGGCGCGCATGTTTCGGTATTTTGATTTCGATTGGTTTTGCTTGTCGCTTTCCTTCTCGCCTTTTTTTTCGCACCATTGCTCCAGCTTTTCCGCTCACGCCGCTCACGTGCTTGGCAAACAGCTGCGAAAACCCCTCCCCGCCCCCCGCCGAACACTCGTTCACCCCTAAGTCATCCCTTTTGACTGATTTTCTTGGTGCCGTTCTCGGCGAGCTTTTTCAGATTCGTCGCGCCATCGGACGCTTACGGTTCGCATTTCGCATTTCGCTCGCCCTCTCCGTGTCTCCGCTCTGCGCGCTTTTGTTTTTTGCGAGTGTTTTTTGTCGTCTCTCTGTGCCAGAGTTGTGTGTGTGTGAGAGAGTGTGCGCGGGTGTGTGTGGCCAACAACAAAATTATTAACAAGAATAACACAACAACAACAGCGACAGCAACAACAACAAGGAGAAGAAGAACCCTCGCAAAGAAACACAAAAACGTAGCCAAAAAGTTAGCCTGCTTGCTGAGGTAGGAAATATTTGTGGTTCGTTTTCGGTTAATGTTTTTTTTTTTTGCTTGTTCTGTTTTTTTTTTCATAGTTCGGCTTTTGGGGCAGCACCGAGAAGTTTGTCAAACACAATTTATTGACAGGCACCTGAAAAAGTATCTTTGGGTGTGCAAAATTGTCCTAAAAAAACGGGGAAAAACCGTGTTAATTTTTGGCACTCTCGGCTTTTAATTAGTACCCCAACCCTCACGCACTCAAAGACTTTTTTTTTTGTGTTGTTTTAACCTTAGTGCGCGTTTTCAATCGTTTTTATTAAGAAAACATTTGTTACAAAAAAACATAGAAGTAAATTAACACTTCTTAATCGGATTAATCAAGGGAAAATCGGGACGTCCAAACAGGAGAGGACGACATCCGAGGAAAGTGCTGAGGGAAAAATAAAACGGGCAAGAAAATCAAAAGAAAAGCACCAGCCCAAAGAAAGGTAGAAGGGAAATATTCGCTGCGGCGAAATCAAAAGCGTATGTTGTATGTCATAAAAGGATCAAAGCGAGCGAGAACACGGTTATATAACATTCATAACAGCCACAACAGGGGCGTACACTTCAGGGGGGGGGATTGAGCTCCTTTCAATTCGCCGCCTGGCAACAGAACTTCCTCTTCAATTTTCAGCTGATTCTGCTCTATATATACAATATACATGCACAGATTCTCTTTTATTTATTTTTTTTTGCCTCGCTTTTTTTTTGTTGACCGCGAGAAAGCTGTAATGAAATCTGTGCAATGAAACCCGCCAAGTTTTTTGATTGCAGCTTCTCGTCGTCTGGTGATTTATTAGCAGGCCGCTAATTAATTGAGCCAAAGGGGGTTCGGGTGGGGGCGGGGGCGGGCTCTAGAACAGGCAATTGCTAATACTAATTGCAACTGCGGCGCATTTCAATTAAATCAAAACAGCAGCGAATGCTCGAACCCCTACTTTTCGCTCCTGCTGTGACGTCACGCAGCGCGAGCAACTGTTACGTAAAAGCAAAAGCACACAGGACACCCCTTCGGGCGGCAAACTTCGTTTCGGCAGCTTCGCTCGCTCCGCTTTTGAATTCGCCGCCATAGCCGTCGCCGTCGCCGTCGCCGTCACATTTTGTTTCGTGCTTTTGCCGCAGCTTCAACGCCGAACAGGCAACCAAATAAATAATAAAAATAACCAAGGGACATACAAATCGAATAGCTGTGCGAACGGGCATTCAACAATTTGCATTGAAATTTGTTTTTAATTGAAATTTCTGAGGTGTACACAAAGCGTACGTGTGTGTTTTTTTTTTCGGTGCTCTCTCGCGGCTTATTTGCTCGCATTTTTTTTTTTTTTGCAATTAGTTAACTTTTTTGGGGGGGGGGGGNGAGAGAGGGTGTTACACAAAGAAAAAATACAAAAAGTTACATAGGAAAGAAAAAAGTGGGGAAATTCAAGAAGAAATTTACAAGTTAACACTTGTAGGTGTAACTTTAGCAATGCTAAAAACTACTAGCTTGAAAATTGTAAATTTCCTCTGTAGTTAAGAAAAAATCAATCGGAAATTGCTAACATTTTAACGAATACAAGTAGTTTAAATATTTCAACCCGAAATCTCATCGATATTAGACCTGTTGGTGTAATTCACTTAAAAATAAGTAGTTAGTTTTGGTATAGAGTAAAAAATCAAACCAATAATCTAGTTTAATTTCTCCCAGTGTAGATCCTAGTAAAAGCTCTTGATATCACAGCTGATCTGACAATTCCCCAACTTTGTGACTTTGTGATTTTTCTCTGCAGCCTGAAAGTGTATTAGGACCAACATCAAGGAGCCTACAAGCCAGGATCTGCAGCAAAGCGACGCCACCCGTCTCCCCCCGAAGAGAAAGCGTTTGTAATGGCTCTACTCCGTTCGCTGACCGCCCAACGAACCGCCATCAGCTTGGTCTACGGCCGCAACGCCAACAAGTCCGGATCGGCGGCCGCCGTCGCTGCCCGCCGGAGCCTGCAATGCGCCGCCGTCCGTCTAACCCCAGGCGCTCTCCGGGATCTGAATGACTTGAATGGCTTCTACTGTGTTAACCAGCTCCCCATCCAGGGACATGGCCAGAGGCGATACGTGCACCGCTCCGACAAGTCCGCAGCGACCGTCCAGACCCTAAATGAAGATAAATGCACATCGTCATCAGCGTCGGCGACTGGTTCCCGGCCGCAGCGTGATCCATTGGATGTCAGCTTCAATGACCCCATTACTGCCTTCAAGAGCAAGACCACATGGGAGCTGATGCGGGCCTATCTGGTCTACATGATCTGTTCCAGCGAGAAGCTAGTCGAGCACAACCTGACGGTGAGTTGAGGGGTTATGTCTGGAAGCATCTGGACGCCCAAGTCTGCCCTATCTGCTCTAGGCCTGTCTTTTTCTCCACTCCTGAATTTCCCCAGCCGGCTGAGATGCTTCTGCAGGTTTTGGTTTGGGGATATCCTGCAGGATGCCTTTAGTTTTCATCAACTCTTGAAGTAATTGATTTTTAATCTATAGGTTTAAATTTCTACATGACCATGACCCATTATCACCTGCAAAAGGACACTTTTTGGCTTTTCCAAAGCTAGGTTTATTTCTATCTGCTTTGAATTCGAAATTTATCACTCTAAATGATTAGAACTTTGTCAAAAATTTGAATAACAAAAATGGATACAATACCATGATCGATTTTTCAAAACCAGCTCTGCTTTTAATTGGACAAAATTTCTAAAAAAAAATGTATACAAATCTAAACAAATTTAGGACCACTTCTCATAACATCTAAAACTATGTATTTGTGTTTTGTATCCCTCTGCTTTCGAATACTTAATTGACATCGTTGGTCGTCATAATTGGAAATTGATGAAAAGTTGTATCCTGATCTTAAATTTCTTAAATATAATACAAATTAATGGATAAAAATTTATAAAACAAAGGTCACAGATTTTCTACTTGGGAGCCGGCATGTCGATTCCCTTGTCTCGAGACATTCACATGTTTTTGTTTTTGGGAGCCGAAAGAGCCAAGAGCTGCCCATGCTGCCCAATTTTTCTGCTCCACAATTTGTCACAAATCCATTTCTAAATGTCACTTTGAATTTGCAAATAAGACACTTTGTCATGTATCTATATATGCTCTTTATTATTGAAATATAAAAATTCCTATGTATGCGCGAGCATTTGGAAAAGCTATGTATATTTAATCTGCGACAATTGGTCATCCTGGCCCCACCACAGCTTTTGCTTTCCATCAATATTCTTAGAAAGAAAGCTCGTTGAATAATTTATGCAATTTTCCACGGGCACTTAGCCTTTGTAGTTGAAAATCAATTAACAAAGGTCCTTGAAAATTTGAAGGAACCTCTTCGTTTTCTGTCCCTTGATCTTGTCCATTTAAAACTTTTTTGCCTACCAACAATTTTCACCTGCCGGCGCTATTCACTAAATTTCCCTGGCAGTCGGACCGTGTCAGGTGCTTTTCTTTCCGCCCCATTTTCCTTCTTTTTCATTCACTTGTGAAGCTCTCCCACAATTGCCCACCCTTCTTTTGGGTTTTCTTTTTTATTTATTTCTTAATGAATTCACTGCTAATTGCCAGCTATTGCTTTGTCAGTTCAGTTGCAGTTGCAGGTTCAGATGTTGCTATTTGCCTCGCAGGTGTGGCAGTCGCACACAAATTATTGAGCAAAGGTCGTGAATGGGCGCTTGATTGAGCGACTGACGGATAGCGTGGAAAATTGAAAAGGGAAAACTTAGCCATGCAAATTGCAGGCTGGCCAACATCGCCGCTGCGACACATTTCATATGCAACAATAATCGTACGTTCGTCGTTCGTCGTTCGTTTGTTCGCTGAGGAAAATAGGCAATCTCTTGTTCTTATAGCATCATTTTGCCTCTAATTCAAGCACATTTGCTTAGATAGATAGTGGCTAACGGGCATACACTATATATAATCGCCAGGCCCCCAAATGAGCGCCAATCAAAATGCGGCGACGAGCCTCCCCTTGCGAGTTTTTCCCACTTAATTGCGTTGGCGTTATCATCGCATATCGCACGGTTCGGTTCCGCTCCCTCAACTGATTGTTTATCGATTACTCAAAGTGCCGGCGTCGCTAAGTATACTCGTATTGTTTGCTGCCTTTGGCGTGTGTTTTTCCTTTAGTTTTCTATTTTATCTCCATGCAATTTGCATAAATGGCTGTCGCAGGGAATTCACCCAACTCCCAGAAACAGCACATCACATGTGTGGCATTAGTCACCCCACCTAGCTCTCGCCTGACAGCACAGCAAGAAATAGTTTTCAAATAAATAGAAATCCATTTTTAAGTATTCGTTAATAATTGCAATTGGGAAGTTTGGATAACCGAGATGGAGTTGCAACTTGCTTTTAAAAAGAATTTTACCACATGTAGAATAGTCCGATTTTTAGTTCTTTTGCAAAAAGTTCTGAAACTAAATCATTTTTTCAATTCTATATAAAAATTTAAGTTTTTATACAAATCATTTGTACCAAAAAGCAAAAAGTAACTTTATTAATTACTTCAATTTGTATTGATTGATTTATTGATTATTTCTTTGCAAATGGAAGGATTGATTGGATACAAACTTTTGATTTTCAATTTTAAAGAAAAAAAAAACGTTTCCCCTTTATAAAAATTATGATTTTTAGGCACTAAAAGCAAATTTTAGCCCCGAAATCGTATATTTTCGTTTAATATTTATCTTAAAATAAATGGGTTATAGACGATATTATTATATTTGAAAGAAATAGAGCATTTTTGGTCAAATACAAAAAAGCTTTTTCTTGAAATGAGGTGTACCTAAAAGCAAGAAAATATTTGCGCCTCATCACAAAGATATTTCTTTAGTTTATCTTCTATACTATTGTGTAATAGGTGGTTTGGGTTTTGTTACCCTCCCAAATCGATTTCCCATTGAGCAGGGTCTGTTTCGCGCAGTGTAGTTGAAATGTCGCTTGCTAGTTCTATTTACAGTATCGCCTTGCTTGCTTCTGGTGACGGACGACGGGTCTCGTGATATGAGAGAATGGTATTAATGAAAGGAAAGGGGTGTTGCATATAGTATATATCGGAACATATATGTATGTATATGAAGGGGTAGTGCTCGAGGGTGTTGCTTTTTGTTTTACTATATTCATTTATTTATTTTGCCTTTGGCGGGGCCAAAGCTCAACGGCAAACACCTGTCCTCGATTTCTTGAGTGCGATTACTTTTTCGAATTGTTTGCCAAAAAAATTAAGTAAAGCACACCGAGAGCGAAAAGCCGACCGCTAAAAAACAACAAAAAAAAAATAGAATTGGAAACGAGAATTTATTTTATGTAACCAGTTTTTTGGTTTATGCTTGTGTATTGTTGTCGGCAGTTGTGCTTTTGCACGCAATTAATTACTTTGGGCCTGACAATAGAACCGGTTTACCCAGACGGAGACAGTAACCTCCTCCTGGCTCCTCCTCCACGCACAATGTCATTCATCCGAGATGGATCCCGCATCAAGTGGAGCCGAGATCGGCGCACACGTGCCCGGAAAATGTTTCATAATAAGGCTTCGGACACAAGGGCAATGGCCTGCCACCCTGTGATTCCTGTTTTCAGGTATCAACAGGTTCGCAATTGCCTGCCATTTAGCTGGTAGTCCTCGAGACTGCCAACCCTTTTTAGGTGATTCAATCGAATCCCTATTTTGATCATTTGAAACCTAGGATTTCGAAAAATTCACATGTTTCGTCTTCGTAAGAGATGTTTGCTTCTCCCCTCGGTCTGGTCTGACTTATTTTTCTTGGACTTTTTGGCGTTCTGATGGACCCCAAACTGTGGATCATCTTTCTTGTTTCGGGCATCCCGATTTGGAATCGTAGGCACTTTCCTCCCCAATTTTGTCGCAGCAATTTCTGGCAGTATATAATTGGACTTTGTCAACGCCTTCTCCCGGCCTTGACTTGCGTTTTGGCCAAAGTCCAAATGATATATGGCTCATCCAGAGGCTAAAAAACGAGGTGCGTCAAAAATGCAGCAGGCATCTCAGCTGGTCGATATAAATACGTTTATAATTGTTTATCTTGTTATACTCTCCCCAAAAGAATATATTGCTTATGATAATGCTACAAGAAAATAAAACTATTTCAAATTCAATTTTACTGCTACCACAAACAACAAATCGAAAACAACCGAAACCAAAAAAAATCCAAAACAAATATCGAAATGAATTAACAAAAAACTAAACTACTAAAAAATGTAACGCTGTTTCGATCAAAACAAACGAAAATTTCGCAGCTTATGAAATGGTCAAAGCAAGTATTGGGTCAACGCCTATTTACAGCATTAATGAAGGCGACCTTCTATGGCCACTTTGTCGCTGGCGAGGATCAAATCAAGATTATACCCACACTGGAAAGGTAAATGCCCACCACAACACTCCCACTCACTTATCGCCTTTGTTTTTTCTTTTTCTTTCTTTTTCTTTTTTCTTTCTTTCTTTTTTTTCTTGGATATCCTTTCGTTTTTGCTTTCTGCCGCGCTCGATCCTTGTTTTTCATTTCCGTTTCCCGATTTCGAAACGGTTTTGCGCAACCCGCTTAAATGCCCACAAAAAAACACACACACTCTTGTTTGTTACTTGGAACCCAAACGATAAAACAAATTCCACCGATTGCCCGCGGATAACTAATCGGAAATCCATCGATTGCCGCGATAAACAGCTAATGAAACTGGCGCGCGGCGTTATGGGGACAAGGCTCTTTGTGCTGCTGATGAAGTCCAGCTTCTACGGACACTTTGTGGCCGGCGAGAATCGCCATACGATCGTGCCCACCCTAGAGAGGTTAACCCCCTCCCCCCAAATACCAACTGCATCCCAAAAATAACTTGCAATATAAATATATGTACACCACCGGGCTTAGTAAAAAATGATTAATGATTACAAGATGAGTTGCCTAACGGCGACCGTTTCCCTCAATTTCTAAAGTTAGTCGTTGGGTTTTTACAAATTATTTAAGAGCATTAAAGTTATTCCAACTCTTGCTGTCATAAATAAAAAAAAGTTGAAAGAAAATTAATGTTATCGAACGAAAATGATTGTTTCGACTGGTGTTGTACATATATCAGCAATATATAAACACAACACTGTTGGTTCTTTGCCACTAACGAAACCCAGCACTCAATCCGAAAGCCAGCATGAATTTTAATGTTCCTGAATCATCCGATCCCAAATCCGTGTGCCACACTTATTAGATCCGATTTCCAACTCTTAACCAGAATGAAAACCCCCAAAGAATGCTGCACTCTCGAAATTATCCTTCCAAAAACGATCGCTAACCCAACCACACACTCCAAATTCTTTTATTTTACTAACATTTTAAATGTGTCTTGCAAATATCGAGATGAAGAACTTGGCTAATATGGTTTTGTATACGTGTTGCAGACTTAGATCGTTCGGTGTTAAGCCCATTCTCGATTATTCTGTCGAGGAGGATCTCTCCCAGGAGGAGGCCGAGAAGCGTGAAGTTGAGTAAGTCATTGGAAAATATTACTATACAGATTTCAAGTTAAATCTCCTTTTTGGTTATCCCTTTCAGATCTTCCGTTTCCAGTGCTGGGGCTGTGGATCAGAAGGATGAGGGCTCCATGCCACAGTATCATGTGGACAAGTCCTTTGCCGATCGTCGCTATAAAGTGAGCAGTGCTCGCACATATTTCTATCTCAACGAGGCCACATGTGAGCGCAACATGGAGATATTCATCAAGTGTCTGGAGGCTGTTTCGGGTATGTCCTTGGAATGCTCTAACAATATGTATCCTCCTCTTAATCCTCCTCATCCCCCTCCTGCTCCTATACCAATGAATGATTCATATTTTTTTTGTATATACATTTTTATACCACCATATCCCACTAAAGCAAATCATTAATAGCTACAAAATAGTCGAGCATGAAGAGTTCTTTTAATTTCTAAATGGATTTTTTAAGCACGAAACATTGTGAAAAGCATGTGTTGCATCTAAATTGAAATCGAAAGAACAATGAAGCAGGAGGTGGTGTTTTAGATATTTTTTTTCGGCGTTTTAGGGCACTGTTATTTGTAAATATGTATTCAACATATACCCCAGCAAATTCGTAGGCTATTGTCTTCTCTACTTTCCTTTCTCTATCACTTTGTCGCTCTACTTTCTGCACTGAGCAATTTTACAATTGATAATTAATAAATTCTTTTTTCTGTCCCGCATAATCGATATGAAAACCGCAATTATCCCAATGGCACCATCAATCGAAAATCTAAACCGAAATCAAAACCAATCCCATCCATCCTTAAAAATCATGCTAAATAATCAATAATCCGAAACGAATCAAAATACCGAAAATATGTGAAATGATTAGACGACGATCGCAAGGTGCCCCGGGCAGTGGCCACGGGTAAGGCGAAATGAACAAAATTCAACAACACAAACAGCCCAAGATAAAACAAAACTAAAAAGTATCACCAACAATATATATCCAAATCCAGCAATTTTCCAAAGAGACTGAGCAAAGCAATCGAGTCTGACATTTTGGGCCATTTTAGTGTGCGTTCGTAGCTAATTGATAACGTCGCTAATTCGTAACTCGTGATAATGTCTTTGTAGCTAAGTAGCATTAGTCGTGTGTATCCATATATGTTTAGTACATGTCTTGTAGTCGTATTGATAAATGTGATTTGTGTTGCTTTTTGTCGTACCATGCTCTACTCCCGCTCTTCTGTAATATCCGCTTTTACAAACAATTTACAATTTTGCCATCGCATCGCATTCACCGATCTCTTGTTTTCCAATGCTTTTCATTTTTTCAAACCAAAACCACAGGCGCCACCTTTGGAACCGGCATTACGGCCATCAAACTCACCGCTTTGGGCCGTCCACAATTGCTGGTAAGTCTTAGCTTTATCCATATCATTTTATTTTCTTATTCTGATCCAACTTTCGTCCTGTTTAGCTGCAATTATCGGAGGTGATCATGCGCACTCGCATGTACATGGAGGAAATGGTGGGTGGACAGGGCAATGTGCTTACGCACCACAAGACCATCAAGGATCTCGAGAAGTATTATGCCACTCTGGGCGACAACAAGAACGTCAAGGAGTTTCTCAAGAACGTGACATCCGACAAAGAAGGGTGAGCTCTGCCAGTCTTTATCCAGACCTCATTGATCATACCATAACGTTGTTTAGTATTTTGCATCTGTTCCCCTGGTCGGGAATCGTCGACGAGGATTCGCAGTTGAGCGATACTTTCCGTGTTCCCGATCCCAAAACCGGACAGATGCGACGACTGATCTCACAAATATCGCCCAAAGAGGAGGAAATGTTCAGGAACATGATCCGTCGTCTAAACACCATCGTTAAGGTTAGTAAAGAAGATTTATTTCGATTTTCAAAGTACCACAAAATCACAGAATTCTTCAAACAAAAATGCCTTACCTTTAATTTTTTGTCAGAGAACTCTCCATCAATCTGCATTCAAAGTTGTCTAAAAATGTTGTTGATATCAAGATTAAATATCCTTGAATTTTGTAACCCATTCGCAGCTTCAAAAATGAAAATATTATATTTAAAACTTTTATAAATTGCCTGTTTTCAGGCTGCTGCTGATCTGGATGTGCGCATCATGGTGGATGCGGAGCAAACATACTTCCAGCCGGCCATTTCGCGCATCACGCTGGAGATGATGCGCAAGTACAACAAGGAGAAGGCGATCGTTTTCAACACGTACCAGTGCTACTTGCGGGAGACGTTCCGCGAGGTGTGCACCGACCTGGAGCAGGCCAAGCGCCAGAACTTTTACTTCGGCGCGAAACTGGTGCGCGGAGCGTACATGGACCAGGAACGGGCTCGGGCCCAAGCTCTGGGCTATGCTGATCCGGTGAATCCGACATACGAAGCCACCACGGAGATGTATCACAAGACCCTCTCGGAGTGCCTGCGACGCATCAAGGTTGGTCTAACTTCTTAACCACAGCTGCGTGTAATGTCTAATGGGTTGTTTTTAATTCGGGGAACAGCTTATGAAGGATTGCGATGAGGATGCCCGCAAGATTGGCATCATGGTGGCCTCCCACAACGAAGACACCGTTCGCTTTGCCATCCAGCAGATGAAGGAGATCGGTATCTCGCCCGAGGACAAGGTGATCTGCTTCGGGCAACTGCTCGGCATGTGCGACTACATCACCTTCCCACTTGGTACGTTTTTGTCTACTCCAGTTCACCTGGAAGTCATAACTAATTGTGCATCTCTGAATTTTGCAGGTCAGGCCGGCTACTCTGCATACAAGTATATTCCTTACGGACCCGTAGAGGAGGTGCTGCCGTACTTGTCGCGTCGCGCCCAGGAGAACAAGGGTGTGCTCAAGAAGATCAAGAAGGAGAAGCGCCTGCTGCTCAGCGAGATCCGGCGGCGTTTGTCGAACGGTCAGCTGTTTTACACGCCCAAGGGCAACTACGTGCCCATCTAAGGTGTCTATTGCCTTTTTTAAACACGCGTTCCCATTTGGCAGTCGACAGCCGGCATCCGACACACGACACCCGACACACGACACCCGACACACGACACCAGGATCACAATTGAAATCGAATGAATCGAGAACATCTAAATCATCTGAGGATGTCGTCTAGCCCAATTTAATATATACATGTGTATTTTTACATCGTGTTCTAAAGCTAACTTAACAAATTATTAAGAAATTCGGGTATATCTTGTACTATTATATATATATATGTATGCCACTGCGGCATATGTGTCTATATATATAGGTAAATAAAGGTAAATTATGTATATACCGAGATCCTGACAAAATGCAGCGATATGTCGGCAGTTGGAAGGCTAGGATCCTCAGCAACAATTTCAATTAGAGAGACAGACACTTTTTTGATGAAATATGTACATTTTTACGTCTTGTTGCAACAATAATCTAAACGAGTTCTGTATGTGTGTTAAAGGATAATTAAAAGAAAAATATATATAGAAAAAGAAAACGCATCCCAGCAGGATGAGCGAATTGACATCGAGTATATGGGGCTTGAGTTGATGCGATAACATTTTGTAGGGTCGTAACAAAAAAAAAAACATAAATCGATCTACGAGTATATACGCATATACTGAGAGCAAAACGTTTATAGAGATATATAAATATATATGTAATTATGTATGGCTGCATTTTAGTCTAGATTCATTGATTTCGATGATTTCGTGTTTGTGCCTCCAAACAAAACCAAGCCACACCACAACACAACACAACACACCACACACCTCCTCAGTATAGTGTATCAGGAAATGAGCGTGTTTCTTTTAGAAGTTTTAGTTTTGCGATGTGATTTCATGTTTTCCATGTTTTTGTTTCCATGCCTCAAGCAACCTCTTAAGTTACTACCGGTATTTAAACATATAGATTCGTAGGGATAGAGGCGAGAGTCCAGGGCATTTGTTCCTCCATCCGAAATAGTCAAATAAAAAACTGCCTCGAACTAATAGAAATGAAAGGAAAACCAAACTGAACGAGCGTAGTCTATAGGAGCCAGGGATAACCGCGCATACCTAAACCTATACATATATGTATGTAAAACCTATGCTAAATGAATGACTATAATTTAATTTAATATAGCGCGTAACAAAGCGATATTATAGAAACCATTGCTACACGCCGTTTCATCTAGCCGTTTTCGTTTGCTTTCGATTATCTGCATATATACGCATGTGGAGTATATTTGTCAGATCTCAGACAGTTTTGAGCCACCACACAAGAAACCGAAACTAACCGACGAGCCGTTGGTTTTTTATTATTATTCTCATGATTACTATTATTATTGTATTGCATAAACGCTATAAATAAATGAATAAATAATTGTATGAATGTTAACTATTTCAATGACAATAATAAAATGTTAAAAACGAAAACTCACGACGGCCCATGCCATTTTCATTTGCTAAATTGCAGCAATCATCTCTAATGGTGATCTATTGCCCCTCCCGGAGCGATGATGAGTCCAAATGGCTCTCCCGCTGCTGTGCGGCGTGATTAACAATCATCACCTGGCAATTTCACGTCCGTCTACGTGCCCGTTTATTCCACAAACCTCAACCCGGTAACGAACGAGAAGGCAGTCTAGTCTCTCTTTCTGAATCAACTCAGGGGCTGCTATTGATCGAAATTCCATAAAGGGGCAGAGACAGTATGAAATAGACAGAGTTACTCGTTATTTTGTAACAAAACGAATTACCGGGTTGTAATTAAAGGCTTGTAGTTTGTATAGTACCATAATTCTGAGACTTTTTAGTTTTGGATAAAAAGGATCAGTGATGTCGTATTATTTGTAATGGTCAAAATTCCCTAAAGGGGCATTCGCAGTCTGCGATACGAAAAGAGACGGAGTTACTGATGTTTTTGTAAGAAAATCGACTACGGGCTAGTTTAAAATTGAAGTTCTTAATAAGTCTGAGATTTTTTAGTTGAGTTTATTTCAGGTATTCGTAAAGGATGGTCTAAATTCCCCAAGGGAACGCTAAGTCAGGTGTTACACGTTGTTTTTGTAGGAAATCTGATTGCAGGCTTGCAATAAATTTGTTTGCATATTAATTTGGAGATTTTATAGTTGGGAAAAAATAAAAAGGATCAGATAGATATTATTTGTAATGCATTTCGCATTGCTGCCAAGAAATATCGTTACATTTATTCAAAAACGAAAAGGTAAAGTAGATTAGTTCGTTTATAGTGTTTTTTCGAAACATGAGGTTTTTTATTGAGCCCAGTACTTTGATTATAGCTTTTTAACCGATGTTATTAAATCCTTGCTGATTGATGCATTGTTGTTTATATCGGATATCGGGTCCAAAGTTTCCAAAAACTATGATCACGGCAATATTAAGAAAACAATGAAAAAGATTAGGCTTCAAACAATAAACTACTAGTTTATCAGCAAAATAAATTTGTGTAGCTGGTGGTAAACATTCAAAACATCTCCGCCCAGTTTAAAAATAGAGGTTTCAAGAAAATAACATCACGCTGAAAATGTGTATTTTAATCTTTCCAACATTATTGGGCATTACAGAAGCCCTTGTGCCTTGATTAAGGCATATCAAAATTTGGATTTATGCGACTTCTTCAATTCATTCGATCCCTGAATTGGCTGCGCTATTCACAAAAAATGGTCTACACTAAACAACTTAAAAAAATACCCAGTTTTCACAGGGCTTTCTTTTTTCTCTGCCGCTGAGCCGGCCGTTTGCTGCCGTAATCCACCATCAAGGGATCGTTGCTCTGTCGCTCGAAGGCCGCTTTCGCCGCCGATTGCCGGGGCTGTTTGGCAGGACCTGCTCCCGACTGGGGGTTCGCTCCGGAGCCGACCACCCGCTTCAGGGCTTTGGGAACTATGTACTCGGGCATGTCGGAGAGATGGCTCTGCACCTTTATCGTTCGCAGGGGCTTGTCGTGCCGCAGGGCCTGCAGGTCGCGCTTGTTCTCCTCAAAGAACCCCTTCAGCTTCTCGCAGTTGAGGATTTCGGTCTTTATCTCACGGATGCGGGTATCATGAACAGCCACCTTTGTGGCGGCTCGCCAGCAATCCTGGGCACGATACCGAAACGACTCAACCTCCTCCATTTTGAACTGGTAGTTTCTGCAAATCAATACTCTCAATATCTGATGGGAGGCGCTATCAAATGGGTATATCTTACTTGATTATCTGCTCGCCCTCCTGGCTGGCAAAGGTGGCGTGCAGTTTCCTCTCGACGGCATCGTTGACTGGCGCCTCCTTCATGCTCACAAAGGACAACACGGAGCCCTTGTTGTTACCTCTCGCTGTGCGTCCGGCCCGGTGGATGTAGGAGACGACGTCCCGCGGGAAATCAAAGTTGATCACATTGTTCACGCACTGAAAGTCAATGCCACGCGAGGCGCTCGATTCAAAGTCGCCGCTGCGGGCGCTCTGGCGGGTGGATTTGCGTCCGGCAGAGGACTTGCCGCTCGGCTGCTCCAGGTGCTGTTCATCGGAGGCGATGATGATGTCGTAGGTGCCCTTGTTGAACTGGCTGATCGTGTGGATGCGGATATTGGCCGGCAGTTCGGAGTTGAGCACACAGGCCCGTATGCCGAACTGTTCCAAAAACAGGCGCACTCTGCAGGACAAAAGGGTCAACAATTAGATACAAGTATGGGTAGGGGGTTTGGGTTGGGAGTAGGAATGTCTGTGCCATCAGCGAGAAGATTAGTTGCTGGTCATGCGTGGGCCAACTGTTGCCAGCTGCCCACTCCCTGCATTTAAAGTTACTCATCATTGGCTCCAACTGTTGGGTCTATAATTTAATTTGTGCGGTTTTGCAATGATTTCCTTTTGGAAAATCAAGCCATTTTTTGATACCCTTTTGAGATGTGAGACGTCTTATCAAGAAGTAATTTGTAAGGTTCCCGGCATGTTTCTATAAAGGAGCTTGTGGCAGCAACACATTTTTGTCACTATCCCAGGTTAAAGTAGACGTAACGGGCGTATTTCTACAAGGCAGATAGATATTGACCCTACCAATGTAATATACGAATTTGGTACCTCTAGAGTTAAAATTGTGGACGCCACAGAATTTCGCGGTTTTCGTTGGTGCGGGGGGTGGTAGCGGATTTTCAAAATAAACTTTTACTAAACTGGTATTACACAATTCTGAATATGCCAATAGTTTTTCTCTTCCTCCAAAATATAGGCGTTCATATGGACAGACGGACATGGCTACATCGTCTCGGGACTTTTAGTAATGTTGCTTACACATTAAAGAAATGATATATATAGAAACAGACGCTTTCCCATGCATGTTTGCAATAGAGAAACGATGGTATTGTGAGTACTAGACTTCTGCATGGATGTATTCATTTGTTGCATGCCAGTTATGTCAGTAGTATGAGTATGAGTAGGTACTTTTGAGTACTTAAAATACTACCGTACAGTATTCTATAGACTACTCCACACCAATTTTGCTGTAAAACTATGGAATACTACCCCACTCACTCATACCCAATTATACTCTGCGGAAAAAAAGTGTGCCCACTTCTAGAATAGGTGATTCATTTGCCGTTTTGGATGCATTCATGCACAAGTCTAGTGTGCACTATCTTTGCAAAGCGCACGAATTAAGTTAAAGACCCAATACCCTCGGGTTACTACACTGAGACTCACTTGTAACACCTGTCGATGTTGTTGACGAAGATGATGCTCTTGCCGCGCACTAGCCGCAGCTTGAGCAGGGCGTACAGTATGGCCGGCTTGTCGTTCTCCTCCGCGAGGATGCGCTGATGCGTCAGCTGATCCTGCGGCACCAGCTCCGGCTCCTCGAGCTTCAGGGTCACGGGATTGTTCAGGCAGAGGCCCTTTATTCGCGCCACATCATCGGTGAGCGTGGCCGAGACGAGGACCGCCTGATAGATGGGCGGAAAGTGTTTGATCAGCTTCTTGAAGTCCTTCTCGTACCCGAAGGCAAACACCAGATCCGCCTCGTCCACCACCAAGGTTTCCACGTGCTTCAGGTCCACCACACCGCCGGCCTCCGCATGGCTCAGCAGTTTGCCCGGCGTGGCCACCACAATGTCCGGACGCTCGGCAAGCGCATGCCTCTGGGTTACGGCATCGTTGGAGCTGCCCGCTATGTCCGCCACACGGATGACCTTGCCGCAGCAGTCGGAGAGCTGCTCCAGGACCGCCCGCGACTGACGGCAGAGCTCTTTGGTGGGGGCCAGGATCACGGCACTCACACACTGCTCGCGGGCATTGAGCTTGGAGCCGAGGATCTTCTGGATGAGGGGCAGGGCGTAGGTGGCCGTCTTCCCCGACCCCGTGCGCGCCCTCACCACCACATCCTTGCCCTCCAGCAGCAGGGGAATCGCCGTGGACTGGATCAAGGTGGGCTGATGCCAACCAAGCTGTGCCACAGCCTGCAAAACAACGAATTAAATGGAATTTCTTAAGGTGTGGGGTGCCTGTGTGTGGGGGCTTACCTTGAGAATCCGCTGGTCCAGCTCCAGTTCGTGGAACTGGCGCAATTGCTGTGTTTTTTGGGCCATATTCGAAGCGCGGATCCCGAGAAAATGCGCTGTGGGCGGGCAAGTGCGCAACACGCGTGCTTCTCCAGTGATTGAAAACGCGTCAAAGAGCGTGGGGAAGGTCGGCGATTACCAGGTCGGCTAAGGAACTATAACACTCCAAAATTATGGCAAACATTCAACTATAAATAGTTCTAATCATTTCTATCCTGTCGTTATCGAGTTAGATAGTTATTTTTAGGGAATAATAGATTTTTTTTTGTTTAATTTAAATACTCTTGGGGGCGGGATCTTATTTTTAGTAAATAATATTGTACAACAAGACTAGATAAAAAATACGTGGTATTTTTTTTATAAGGTATTTGTTATTTGATTTATTTTGTTTTTATTTTGCTCGTTATAATTATATTTACACAGACTTTTATGCATCGTAGTTATCGATAGGTTGCTGTAAACAGCTGATGATCGAGTCGCTTGCCAACACTGAACCGCTCGGCACGTGTAGCAGGCGTTTTAATTTAAGTCGAGACGTCGAGCAGGCGTTTTAATTTAACTCGAGACGTCGAGTATTTAACTATAATATTTTTAATCGAGAATGGCGACCGAAGACGATATTGAAGAGCGCCAAGAGCTGCTGGAGGAGAACGAGTGGGAGGAGGTGGATCCCCGCCCGTTCGCACAAAAGTGCTGCGCCGTGGCGCTGAAGAAATTCAAAGAGCGCAAACATGATGCCTGGCTTCTGCAGTGTCCCAAGGGAATGGATCCCAATCGGCTGTTGGGCCGCAAAGTCAAGCTGCCGGGCCGCAAGTACATCAACAACCTGCAGCTGCGCTCCAATCGCTACATGAAGAAGCGCAACCTCTGCGTGGGCTATGTCAGTTCCAAGGGGAACTTCGCTCTGCGTAAATTGGTATTTTCCGGCTACATCATCGCCGGGAAGCGTATGAAAGCCAACGAACCGCCCGCACGGGCTCTGCTGAAGGCCAATGCGAAGCGCCGGCGGATCAAAAGGATAATGGTGCCCGTGCGGCATCCGTTTTTCGGTGGCAACTTCAAGAATCGCATCGAGGTGCCCAAGGAGATCAGCAAGAAGATCAAGAAGGCGGACGAGAAGAACCTGAAGCTGTCGGCGAAACTGCGGAAGAACGCCAACTTCTACATGCTGCAGCAGGACCTCGAGGATACGCAGACGCTCGCCGAGAAGGAGGAGGCTGTGCGGCAATCGGTGCTGACGGGCATAGTGCCCGATTTCATGAAGAACCAGAATGCCCTGTCCAGCCAGAACAAGAAGCTGGGCATCGGATTGCGTGCCAAAAACCAGGCTTCTGAGCCTGCCACCGCCAACAGCAACAAGTCTGCAAAAGCCAAACCAGTTGATGAAGCTGCCAAGTTCCCCAAATTCAAGGATACTCCTCACAAGCAACGCAACACTTCAGTAAGTGACAATCAAGATCAGGAGACGAATGGAGCTTCGGCCGGCAAAAAGAAGAAGAAAAAGTCGTCGAAAACTGACACAGCTGGTCTGACCCCCGAAGCGGCCCCTTTCCCTAAATTTAAGGATACTCCTTACAAGCAACGCAACAGTTCAGTAAGCGACAATCAAGCTCAGGAGACGGATGGAGCTTCGGCCGGCAAAAAGAAGAAGAAAAAGTCCTCGAATCCTGACACAGCTGAGGTGACGCCCGAAGCGGCTGCGTTCCCTAAATTTAAGGATACTCCCTACAAGCAACGCAAAAGTTCAGTAAGCGACAATCAAGCTCAGGACACGAATGGAGCTTCGGCCGGCAAGAAGAAAAAGTCCCCGAAAACTGAGGTAATTGATCTGACGTCTGGAGCGGCCAAGTTCCCCAAATTAAAGGATACTCCTTACAAGCAACGCAACAGTTCAGTAAGTGACAATCAAGCTCAGGAAACGGATGGAGCTTTAAACGGCAAGAAGAAGAAAAAGTCCTCGAAAACTGACACAGCTGAATTGACGTCCGAAGCGGCCGCGTTCCCAAAATTTAAGGATACTCCTCATAAGCAACGCAACACTTCAGTAAGCGACAATCAAGCTCAGGAAACGGATGGAGCTTTAACCGGCAAGAAGAAGAAAAAGTCCTCGAAAACTGACACAGCTGAGCTGACGTCCGAAGCGGCCGCGTTCCCTAAATTTAAGGATACTCCTCACAAGCAACGCAACACTTCACTAAGCGACAATCAAGCTCAGGAGACAAATGGAGCTTCGGCCGGCAAGAAGAAAAAGTCCCCGAAAGCTGAGGTAATTGATCTGACGTCTGAAGCGGCGGCGTTCCCGAAATTTAAGGATACTTCTTACAAGCAACGCAACAGTTCAGTAAGTGAAAATGATTCTAAGGAGAAGGAAGAAGATTCGGCCGGCAAGAAGCGGAAGAAGTCCTCTATAACAGTTGATGAGGCGCCCCAAGCGGCCGCATTCAAGAAATTCAAGGATACTCCGTCCAAGGTACGCAACAGTTCAGTAAGCGAAAATGATGCCCAGAAGAACGAAGCAGCTGCAGCCACCAAGAAGCGCAAGAAGTCCTCGAAAACTGAGACACCAGACAATGTACAAACAATTAAAATCAAAGAGGAACCCACCTCAACCCCCAAGAAGTCCAAGAAGTCGGCCGTCAATGGGGATATCCAGGTCAAGGAGGAGCCCGCCACGCCTCACAAGAAGTCCAAGAAATCCATCGAAAATGACAAGGTGGGCTTGGTGAAAATCAAAGATGAACCCATCCCTGCCCCGGCAAAGTCCAAGAAGTCGGCTGCTAAAGAACATCCCAAGGTAGTGGTGATTAAAATGGAAGATTAACCCATCACTCCATAGCAGCAAAAAGGGCAAACGGGAATTGAAAAGGGAGGGAGCATCGTTGTTAGATGTAAAACTTAAATAAGGGGGTTTTTTTTTTAACCATTAAACAAGGGACAATGACGCCTGAATAGGCAGAGCTATAAACTGTGGCATTCAAAAACGCATGCAAATCCAAATAAATAGATATACTGAGGTACCAGGAGAAGGCTTTAAACGAGAATGCCACGGAAACGTCCTAACCAGTAGGGAGTACTGGGATAACAGGCGAATAACAATGTAACTTAATAGCTAAATAATAAACGAAGGAAACAGAAAAACATAATCCTAAATGCTTATTTAATTATGTTTTCTTTATTTTGGTATTTATTGGTTGTTTATGTTGTTCAATTCGCATGTTAAATGTGAAGAAGATCAAAGCTACTCAAAATTCGGCTTGTGGCAAGGAATTTGGGTGTTCCCAAAATAGGGATTAGTTCCCTATTGTAAAAATCATGTTGCCACAATATTTTGGTTAAATTTTAATTCTGCAGAACGGATTACTTTATTTTAAATAATTGACATAGGAATATCAATGTCAAGTTCAATGGTATGAATGAATTCTTCGAAAATTGTGGGTGATCTTTAAACGGGATGGCAACCTTGGCTGCAAGTTTAAAGCTTTTTCGCTGGCAAATATCCCAAACAAACATTTTCGGCAAATAAAACCGAAATATATATGCATAAATATATATGTTTAATTTAAATGTATGATCGAAAGGTTGTCAACGCCGGCAAAGAAATATGATAGAGCTTCGGAGGCCTTTTCGGCTGCCCTGACAACCCTTCCCTTTGGACGAGACAAACACACTAAATCCCCGTGCGGCGAGTTATCGGCAGACGCCCGAGGAACGGCAAGTCAGTCAGCCAGGGAGCGGGGAAATGGCGCTGCGGAGCTTCATAGCGGATGGCATGAATGCGGCCACCATCATGGCCTTGGGCGATTGCATTGCCCAGTTTGCGTTCGAGAAGCGCTCGTTGGGCGAGTGGGACGTGGGACGGACGGCGCGTTTCACCTGCCTGGGATTTGTCTTCGTGGGGCCGAGCCTAAAGACCTGGTACACCTTCCTCGAGCGCAGGGTGCCCACCAAGATGCCGCCCTTTCGGCGGGGAGTCGTCAAAATGCTGATCGACCAGAGCACCTTTGCGCCCGTCTTCACGCTGGCCATGTCCTACATTGTGCCGAGGATGAACGGCGAGCCGAACGATAAGATCCTGCGCCGCATCCGGGAGCACTACCTGGAGATCTACAGCCGCGGGCTGATGCTCTGGCCGGCGGCCCAGCTGGTGAACTTCACGATCGTGCCGCTCTCCTACCAGGTGATCTACGTCCAGTTCATCGCCCTCATCTGGAACTCCTATCTTTCGCTGATGCTCAACAGGAAGTAGTGCCTCCTCCTCGTGAGTTCAACCTCGTGAGTGCCTCCTCCTTCTCGTATGGGCTTTAATAGTAGTTTCGAATAAATTGTTTGTGCAACGCACGTGTTATTGTTGTTTCTTGTGTTGTGCTCGGCACTTTCGTGCAAGGTATGCGAGGGGTATGACTGTTAAGCGATTGCCTTCCAAAGAGGAGAGATTACAGGGGATAATTGGGTGTTCATCTGTTAATCGGTAACGCTGATTATAAGTTATTATAAATATTATTGTTTTAGCGTCGATTAAGATTGCACTACAAGATTGTTCTAGCATCTGCCTGGAACTATACCACGAATCATTGGGGTAGGACCCGCAAAAGATAGATAATAAGAGAGAAAACTAACTCGTTCGTATTCCAGAATTGAGAGAAAACTAACTCGTTCGTATTCCAGAAATACGGTAAAGCATTATTGTGAGTTCCAATATTATTAAATTCAGACAAGGTTTTTGTTGGGGTTAATATTAACCATAAAGTTGACTGTTTTGTAAATACAGACAAAATATCTAGAAGAAGCTAAATTATTAGCTATAATCAAAGCTAAATAGCATTTACAAGAGTAATAGTCTTGCTGTATTTACTTTCACATATTTAAATTGAGTTTTAAACTCTGACAAGTACAGGATATCCAACGCTTCGGACCCACCCGCACCTATCGATAACAGTCACTGCCGAGACGGCCACACTACCTATCGATTCCTCCGCGCGGCTTCCGAAAGCTGTGTCAAAAATTGCTCATCCTATTTCAGAACATTCAAGAAATGGAGCACTTGCCCGAGATCGTGACCCTCCAGTTAGGCACCTACGCCAACTACGTGGGTGCCCACTTCTGGAACCAGCAGGTGAGCCCGGAAACCCCCATAATCCGATGGAATTCCTGGAAATCCATAACCCAACCATTGCTCCCCTGCAGGAGTTCAACTTCAGCTACGACGACGGCGGCAAGGACTCCCCCGATGGGACACCCCTGGAGCAGCTGCCCTGGAACGATCTGCTCTACCGCGAGGGCCTGGACAGCAGCAATCGGCCCACCTTTACGCCCCGCATGCTCTCCGTCGACCTGGCGGGCACCCTCGCCCATCTGCCGGTCGCCGGGGAGCTGTACGGCACGTTCGTGCAGCGGGACCCCGAGTTGGTGACCCTACAGGTGGGCGAGGGCCTGGAGGAGGCACGCAAGCGGGCGGAGGATAGCGAGATGACCGCCGGGCCTCTGGAGGTGCAGGAGGAGCCCGCCGCCCAGATGTCCGAGTACCAGAGGGACCTCAACAAGCAGCAGCAGCTGCCGGCGAAGGAGTACAACATGGCCGAGACCGTGCGCACCTGGGCGGACTTCCTCTACGCCCGATACCATTCGCGGACGATGAATGTGGTGTCGGATTTGGTGCGGGATCCGGTCCATCAGTCCCTCGGCTTCTATTCCGCGGGGGCGGCCGTGTGGGAGGAGGCGACCTTCAACGAGGAGTTCACCGATCGCATACGAATGTATATCGAGGAGTGCGATGGCCTGCAGGGCTTCCATGTGCTCTACGACATTGATGACGGCTTTGGCGGATTGGCGGGCAAGTGTCTGGAGCACCTGAACGACGAGTACGGCCGGAGCACCTTTGTCTTGCCGCTGCACTATCCCAGGGCCACATCCTACCCCCAAGCAGGTAAATATACATCCCACGATTAAGGTGAATCTGCATTTTCAACCGGTTCCTTGTTTCAGACACGCGGCTGTCGCACTGCCTTCGGGTGGCCAACACCGTTTTGAGCTACCACGATCTCATCGAGCAGGCCACCATGTTCACGCCGCTCTCCACACTGGAAACCATTTGGCGCAACACCACGCTCAAGTCGCGCAACATCCCGGGCCTGCAATGGCAGTCGGAAAATCTCTACCAGACCTCCAGCTTGCTGGCCGCCTTCCTCGACACGGCCACCTTGGGCTATCGCCTGAGATATACCCCCGAAAGGCTGATGCGCTTCTGCGAGCGCATAACGCCGTCGGGCAGGAAAATGACGGCCGCCGGATTGGCGCTGCCCCTGGGTCTGGAAGAGGAACAGGACCTGATCGAGTACCTGGACAGCAGCGGCGGCAAGACGCTGCTCACCCAACTGTCTCCCGGCTGCGAGCCGGGCAACGCGCATGTCGTGCAGTCGGTGGTGGCCCGCGGCATACCGGCCAATCGCCTGAAGCGACCGCTGGAAAAGGCCGGCGAGCAGCAGCGAATGGCCGCCTACAGATGCGACAATGTCTCCCAGATGCTGCAGTTGTACTATCAGTGCAGCTATCACGGCAGCGTGACCAATGCGGCAGCCACCGCGCTGCCCTATCAGACGCGTGTGCCCTTCCCGTATGGCATGATCGATGCGGGTTACGGGGCCAAAGGTTTTCGGCTGCCCGGAGCGGCGGAAAGGCCGGAGGATCAGCGCGTGGATAGCGTGCCCGTGCTGGCCGCCCTGCAGAACTCCAGCCACCTGGGCAAGCACCTGGACAGCCTGCACGCGCAGACGCATCGCATGAAGTTGGCCAAGCTGCTGGCCTACTCCAACTCCGGCCTGGAGCGGGATGAGTACGAGACGGCGCTGGACCAGCTCCTGGAGTTCCGCGATCTCTACGAGGACTCGCAGTATCTCTAAGAGTTAACACTGGACGTTGCAACCTTGTGATACCGGAAACTGGAGGAACTTCAGTTTTGTTACTATGTACAGCGCATGCTAGACAGGACAATGTGGCTTCGAAAACTGTGAAACGACGATGTATAATAGTTTTGTTGATGCATTTGGATAGTCATTTTCTATGTAGTTCTATGTACAGCATTTGCTGAGAGGGATGATGTAGATATGTAAGCCGCGAAATGCTTTTGGAAAGCAATTTTCCCATAGTACAGCCTTATTTATGAAATACATTTGTTTTGGCCTAAATGCTATAGAAGCCTTTTCATCTTTAATTAATAACAAATACTCTTTAATTTCATGTTGTTTTATGGCTATTTGTGTTTGCCTGAACTGCCTAACGAGTTAATAAATATATTTATAATCTTAAATCAGTGAAAACATAAGCGCATATGTTTTGCATTTTGTGTGTCATTGAATACATTTTTGTTAACCCAAAAATAATTAATTCTACTCATACATTAATCTTTAATCATAGCTGTAACTTATTTTCTGTTGGTTTTCCACCATTTCTATAAATAAATTTAACTATTTTTTTATTTATTTAATTAGCCAGCGCTTAAATATTGTGGAAGTTGGCTATTTAAACACTTTAGTGAGTATATGTGTAATCCTCTTCAATTTCGGGGGATTTTTTCTGGGACTCTGAAATGTAATCATACGATTCAGTCTTTGAATCAGTTTTTCACATGGAAGTTGCACCAACCTCAGTGATTTATTAATTAACTAGTTACAGCGCAAGTTCTTTTTTATAAATTGGTTTTTCCAATATTTCTATAGTTTTGAACCTCATAGAAAAAAAAGAATTTCTGTACCACATGTTCTTTGCAATTTATGGGATCGCTTAGTATTATATAATATAATTTATATTATATTGGTTCCCTAGTATTTCTATGGTTTTGAGATCCAGATTTCTGGTACAATGATTTGGTACAACTTTTGATTACCATTTATTCGTTGTTGTAATTTGAATGTTATTATTTAAAACATTCGCATTTCGAAACATATAAAAACATGAACCTTATGACAGGACATTAAAGTTTATTAAACATTTGTGCCCTGATACTTAAATAGTTAGGAATCATTTGGTACAACCATTAATCCAATGACTTACAATGATTTGCTACACCGTTTGCGTACCATTAATTCATTATTAAAAACTTTCGCATTTAGAAATATATGGAAACTTACTTGAAACTTATGACAGGTCCTTAAATTTGTTAAATATTGGTTAACAATATGATTTTATGGTTACAAATTCAACCATTTCGTACAACCATTGATCCAAATACCTGATGCATACCATTTTTTCCTTGTACTAATGTAAATGTTTTTTAAAAAACGCATATTTTGCATCCCTTTTGCCGGCATCGCTCAGTATTTGGGTGCTATGGCCTCGGAGGTCGCGGACCTGTCAGCTTTTTATTTTTCTGGCGCCCAACGAAAGTTCACCCGGGGCGGAAGTTGTTTGCCCCACCTGCGGCACTTTCTGATTGGCAGCCTCGGAAGCGGCTTTGATATTTCCCGCGACTTCGGTTCGCTTGGCACGGGGCGGGGCTGGAGGTCAGAGGTTGTGGGGTCGGGTTTGACACGAAACCGACAACAGGCCGGCGAACAAAAACAATTCTTGTCTGGGCAGGGACTTAGAGAGTCGTCAATAGATTTCCCAACAACGATGATGACGACATGGACGTGCCCAAACGGAATCGTTGTATTTTTATTTGCATGCCAATCAATTTTTATTCGTGTTGTCCTAGCACCCTCCAAAAAGGTTGCTTGCAACCGTGGCTGGTATAAAAACCTGTGTGCCCCGTGTTGTGACTTGGTTTTTTTTACAAGTTCATCTTGAAATTGTCTTTATTTTGAGCCTGCAACTGAGTATGCTGTAGTCGATTCCGTGGCCATTTGGGCGTGCTTAAGCCAAAGGACCTTTTCTGGGCGGCTTCACCTTTGGACGTGCGGCTGCTTCCCGCTTTGTTTAACCTTAACCCTTGCGGACCCGCTCCCCCAGCTTGTTGGGGCCGCCTATCCGCCTAATTTATACGGAAATTTATTGCCAATAAAGCGGCAGTAATTGAAATCTCAACGGGAGTAAATCACAATTTTATGGACTGCTAACGGGGCTAGGTGGGCGCCGAAATGAGTTCGGGTTAATAATTTCGTTTGGCCACTCAAGGACTATGGGGGTTATTTATTTTTCTACGGTCAAGTTGTGTTCCCACCCCGGGACCCCGGAATCCTTTCGATCCACATTGTTGTGCAAATTAAATTTCAATTTGATTGGCACAGTTCCTTTAAGCTGTGCCCCCTGTTTCTCCTTTTTTCGCCCTTATCCTGGAAGATCCTTAAAGCAGCTGGTGCGCCGGGTCTGTTGGTGATTCTGTTGCTGCTTCCGGGGGAAAAAAAGGACCAAATCCGAAATTAAAATTACGCCAACGACTTTAATGGAATATGTGCGTGGAATTTGAAATGCGAGCCTCAATCGACTGGAGTGGCTTTCGAGTAGCTAGTGTCGGTCTCTCTATATGTTTCCCATATTGTTTTATGCTGTTTTTAATTTCATTTTCATTTTCATTCTCGTTTTCGATTCGTGCTGCATTCGAACTGGGACAGGCCATGGCATTAGCATGCATTTTGTGTTTGCCATTGAAGCTTTAATTTTGTATCGCCCTGGCTTTTCGTGTTGGAAAAATCATTTCCTTGCTGTGTGTGTGGGGGGATGGCATGCCCCTTTTATATTCTTATTTTTAGCCGCCCTTCGTTTCCAATTAGCTCCTTCAATTACTCAGCTGGTCAGCTGCTTAAGTGCTTGGCCTGTACTCCCACGCGGCAGTTGATTTTTAATTTCTGCACCCATCTGTGCGTCTATGTATCCATCGTCTGGCCGCTCCCCCCCGAGCTCCCTGCTTGCCATCCAGCATCCAACATCCTTCGTCCTCGTGCCTATGGTTGCCGTGCGGCCGCCATTCATCTCCCACGGCCAAAACAAACTTAACAAAGTTAGCTAAATTTGGCCGAAGGCGTCATTTTAACTGCCGCTTACTACCGCCGCCACCACTAGCTCCTCCGCATGCCCCAAGTGCTCCCCTCCTCGACATTTCAATGCCTTTTTAATCTAGAACAAAAGCAAACTTAATTTGCCACAACATCTGAGATGGCACGGGGCTTACAGGACACGGGGGCTGCTAAGAGCCATACACTGTCCGACAACTTGTCTAGTTTTACTTTCAGTGAAAATGTATAAAAATGTTTACCATAGGTATCTCAAAAATACCAGGAAAACACCATTGTGCCCTTAAAGATATGCTAACATTTTTAGGTTGATAAATCGTGAATTGAGATTGTGATTTTTTTTGTTTATATTCTAACAACAAAAACACTAACAGAACACTAACAGAATTAGTATCGTTTCATTGATCATAACCAACATAGATCAAGAAACAAGTATTATTATACAATTATAAATTTATTATTAATATTATTGTGATTGTAATGATATGTTTGAGACCGTAACAAAAAAGGTTAATAAATATATGCTAATCCTTGGGATTTTTTATACAAATAATTAGTTTTTTATACAAATAATCACCCCTGAAAATCCTGGGTTCAATTTTATTGACCTTACTTATGTGAGTAGCTTATATGTAGGTAGACTTTAAGTTCAATATATGTATATGGTTTATAGTTCCATTCAGGTTGGTTTACATAACAATATTAGTTTCCTAAAAGCTTTTGGAATCTTGCTGATTCCAAATAAATCTGAAAATAATATGAAAACACAAACTTGTAACACAATATTTCTTCAAGTGTTGGCCAATGAACACCGTAGACCGAAACTGAGGACAACTCCGAGAACGTCACTTGGCACATAATTTAATTACAACAACACTTTTGGGGCCGCGCACCCACAGATGTCCTGGGGTTTGGGCTTGGGAGCCGGTGGGTGTTTTTGCAATGCTACTTTGAAGTTAACCAACCACCCAGCGTACCGGCCCAGCCCAGCCACCACTCCACCGGCACTTCGAGTGTTGAATGAGCAACAACTTTCGAGTGCAACGCGTCCTGAATTGTAATTAGTGCCCAGGAGCTGCCGCCAGTCCTGGCAGTGCCAGAGACAGCATCGCAGGCGGAGGCAGTGGCAAGGAGATCCTGGCCAGTTCATTTCCAAAGCAAAAGGGGGTAAAAAAAAACACACAAAAGATTGGGGTGTGGGTTGTGATGGCTTCGCTTGATTTATGGAGCGCGCGCGCATTTGTAATTGTTATTACGTGTAAGTGCTTCCACTCGACGAAAACAATCCAGGCTCTCACTCGCCCTCCCCGCTTTTCCGGGCTATCTCTATTGCCCAAATGGCATTCTGACCATAAATTAGTTATCGGTGCTAATTGTTAAACGGATGAAGCGTGATTTGATAAAGCCAGAACTGGTGGGTGGTCCAACAGCGACCTTGATTTGTCTGAGAGTTTTGACTACCAATATTCGGTTTTTCTGGGGAAAGCAGCTAGACTAGAGAGTCTTTACAATTAAATTAATCCAAGATTTAAATAGAAATATTTCTGTAAAACTTGTATACATATTGTTATGTTTTAATTGAACTTTGCGATGCATTAAAAAATATCGCATAACATGTGTTTCCTCAAGTGTTTTCTGAGCATTCAACGCTGTTTGTAGCTAAATTGAATAAGTTAATCCCTCTGCCAGGTAAGAGTATCCAACAAGAGTAACAAGAGGGTGTGCATTTGTTATGGCAAAGCCATAATCTTGTTGTTTTATAACTTCTAATGCCGCCTAATCCTGTTGCCGTTCCTGATGCCACTGCTCAAGCGGCTAAGCTCTTCTGGGACTTCCCCCCTTTTATTGCTGTCCCTGTTGTTGTCCGTGTGTTCTCTGTGTTGGCGACTTAATTGGCTATATCGTCGGAAATCGGTCAAAGACAGGTCAGGGGCAAATAATTTGGCGCAAGACAAAAGTGAATTTGCAATTAGAAAGCGGCAAACTGGTTAAAATCGAACCATTGTTATAGGGGCCTTTTGTTTTCGGCCAATTAACTGACTGCACTGCCACATGACAGATAATTGAGCCAAAGTCGGTCATTTTCGGCTCAGCTGGCGGCTTGACTTGCGTTCTATCCCCACACGGCACTTGATAAGCTGCAGGTTTCGGCATTTTTCAATTTGGGGTTTCTTGAGCGTTGCCACAAAACGTTTTCCTGCCTTTGCGGCCGAAAAAGGCTATTCATACGGGGAGATTAAAAGCCCTTTAGCCATTCCGTTCGTCTCGACCGAGAATCCACTTGATTGAATTGCGGACATTCTTGTCTACACAAATGCATTGCAATGTTGATAATATATGTGCCTCTCAGACACTCTTTTGCCACTTTTCCAGAGATACAGTGGCACTGTTTTGTTAATTCTTTGCAAACCATTTTGCGAAAACCAAACCTTTTCGTCATGTTGAAGCAGTAAAGACTTTCTATATAGGTTTTTCACAATCAAGCCCATTTTCAGTTTCTTTGGGCCTAACAATGTTTCCTTATCTAAGTTTTATACCATGTACCTTTAGGTACAAAAGCTATATTAACGTTGTGCAAATGTATGTAACAGGCAGAAGGAGACGTATCCGACCCATTAAAGAATATATATCTTAATGTATGATAAGCATTAAGAGCCGAGACGATATAGTCATGTCCGTCTTTGTGTCTGTCAGTCCGTCTATCCGCCTCCGAGAAGGTAGGAGTTAGAGATGTAATTCTTTTTGCTTTTGGTCCGATAAATGTGTATGCAGATCGAGTTTGTTTCAAATTTTTTCTGCCTTCCTGATATGTATTAAACTGTCTATTCTTCCACATATTTGACTATAATTCAAAAATTTAAATTTTAAACAATATTTTCGCCTGCATCTCCGATCTCCGCTTAAAGTTAAAATTGTAAATATCTAGCCATGTGGATAGTTTTATAAAGATCGGACATGAAATAATGATGATACGGCCGTTGCCAGTATTAATGCCTGGTGAAAATGAGTGAAACACAAACAAAATGAGTAAAATCCTATAGTTTTTGAAAGCTCTCTATATAGAACTGTATGTCTCTCATGAATAATATTTGTTGTTTTTGCTTAACCCATACAAAATCCATAATTAAATAACGCGCTAGCACTCGACTTGGTTTGAAGATACAAAGAATAGTGTTTAATTTGTATAATTTTGCTATAATATTTGGATCAGGTGGGCTTTGCGGTTGTCGTGGTGGTGGTGGTGGTGGTGGTGGTAGTAGTTGGGGGGGTAGGCGGGGGACCCCAGGGACCCCAAGGACCTGGTCCGCCATAGCCGCCGTAGTTTCCTCCTGGTCTACCGTAGCCTCCGTAGCCACCACCCTGACCACCATAGCCTCCGTAGCCACCACCCTGACCACCGTAGCCTCCATAGCTTCCATAACGACTGCCACGACCTCCGTAACTGCCATAGCTGCTTCCACCGTAACCACCTCCACCGTAACTACTACCGCCACCACCTCCACCTCCACCTCCACATCCTGCAGCCGAAGCCACGAACGCTAGGGCAACAAGAGCGACAAGGATCAGGGTGCGCATGTTGAATAGGGAACGACGCTCAAGTTTTGACTGAAGTCGGTCACTCCCTCGGGGCGATATTTATATAGCCAAGTCTGGTACCCAGCGGTACAGGTGTTTCGTGCTTCAGTAGCTTCTGTTCCAACGCAAAAGAATCTTACATAATCTAATAGAAAATATGGTAGTGCCAGAGAAAGTGCAAGTGCACTTGGGCACGCTTTCAAAATATTTGCTTCATCTTTTGTGTTGAAGAAATGTGGGATCTTGGCAGGGCACATGCTAACTCTTGGGTAACTCCCGTAAATATTTTAATTTAATTTAATCCTCCGAAATGCGTCAACGATGCACTTCTAAAAATGTTCTATTTAAAAAAGTTTACAAATCTGTAAACGGGCGTGGCAAAAATTTGAAATAAACTCTACCTGCGTACACATATTACGGACCTAAAGCAAAAAGAATTACACCTCTAGCTCTTACCATCTCCGAGAGCGACGTGTTCATATATACAGATGGAGAGACGGAGAAACAGGCAGACAAACGGACATAGCTAGATCATCTCGGCTGTTGATTCTGATCAAGAATATACTGTATGGGGTCGGATATGTCTCCTTCTGCCTGTTACATACATTTGCACAAAGTTAATATACCATTTGTACCTTAAGGTACATGGTATAAAAACAGAAAATTTTTTGGAATCCTAATTAATGTGGCCACCCTATTTCCAAGGCCACCAGGCCACTAGACTTAGCTCATTAGGCTGGCAAAAATTAAAATCGCATTTGGTCCCACTGATTTATGGCCTTAGAATTGCTAGTCTGCTTCAGTTGTTAGTCTTGATTCAGTTGTTAGTTTGCGCTCTGCAAGTAAGTTTGGGTTCAGTTTATTGTTCTATATTTCTTATTTTTAATATTTTGCCGTGGTTTGGTGGAGTATCGAGAGTTAAGCCCTGCATTGCCTTGCCTTTAATTTTTTTTAATTTTTTATATTTATATTTCAATTTATATTTAAATTAAATTTTTTTTCTGTTTTCTCTGGATCCTAATAGTGATATTGTAGCGCTTTTTAGCGGAAAATATTTCGCAAAGTTTTCCTTTAGTTGACCATTAAACTTAATTTGTTGATATATATTTTTTTCTCTGGATCCTAATAGTGATATTGTAGCGCTTTTTAGCAGAAAATATTTCTGAAAGTATTCCTTTAGTTGACCATTAAACTTAATTTGTTGATATATATTTTTTTCTCTGGATCCTAATAGTGATATTGTAGCGCTTCTTAGCAGAAAATATTTCTGAAAGTATTCCTTTAGTTGACCATTAAACTTAATTTGTTGATATATATTTTTTTCTCTGGATCCTAATAGTGATATTGTAGCGCTTCTTAGCAGAAAATATTTCTGAAAGTATTCCTTTAGTTGACCATTAAACTTAATTTGTTGATATATATTTTTTTCTCTGGATCCTAATAGTGATATTGTAGCGCTTCTTAGCAGAAAATATTTCTGAAAGTATTCCTTTAGTTGACCATTAAACTTAATTTGTTGATATATATTTTTTTCTCTGGATCCTAATAGTGATATTGTAGCGCTTCTTAGCAGAAAATATTTCTGAAAGTATTTCTTTAGTTGATCATTAAACTTAATTTGTTGATATATATTTTTTTCTCTGGATCCTAATAGTGATATTGTAGCGCTTTTTAGCAGAAAATATTTCTGAAAGTATTCCTTTAGTTGACCATTAAACTTAATTTGTTGATATATATTTTTTTCTCTGGATCCTAATAGTGATATTGTAGCGCTTTTTAGCAGAAAATATTTCTGAAAGTATTCCTTTAGTTGACCATTAAACTTAATTTGTTGATATATATTTTTTTCTCTGGATCCTAATAGTGATATTGTAGCGCTTTTTAGCAGAAAATATTTCTGAAAGTATTCCTTTAGTTGACCATTAAACTTAATTTGTTGATATATATTTTTTTCTCTGGATCCTAATAGTGATATTGTAGCGCTTTTTAGCAGAAAATATTTCTGAAAGTATTCCTTTAGTTGACCATTAAACTTAATTTGTTGATATATATTTTTTTCTCTGGATCCTAATAGTGATATTGTAGCGCTTCTTAGCAGAAAATATTTCTGAAAGTATTTCTTTAGTTGATCATTAAACTTAATTTGTTGATATATATTTTTTTCTCTGGATCCTAATAGTGATATTGTAGCGCTTCTTAGCAGAAAATATTTCTGAAAGTATTTCTTTAGTTGATCATTAAACTTAATTTGTTGATATATATTTTTTTCTCTGGATCCTAATAGTGATATTGTAGCGCTTTTTAGCAGAAAATATTTCTGAAAGTATTCCTTTAGTTGACCATTAAACTTAATTTGTTGATATATATTTTTTTCTCTGGATCCTAATAGTGATATTGTAGCGCTTCTTAGCAGAAAATATTTCTGAAAGTATTTCTTTAGTTGATCATTAAACTTAATTTGTTGATATATATTTTTTTCTCTGGATCCTAATAGTGATATTGTAGCGCTTTTTAGCAGAAAATATTTCTGAAAGTATTCCTTTAGTTGACCATTAAACTTAATTTGTTGATATATATTTTTTTCTCTGGATCCTAATAGTGATATTGTAGCGCTTCTTAGCAGAAAATATTTCTGAAAGTATTTCTTTAGTTGATCATTAAACTTAATTTGTTGATATATATTTTTTTCTCTGGATCCTAATAGTGATATTGTAGCGCTTTTTAGCAGAAAATATTTCTGAAAGTATTCCTTTAGTTGACCATTAAACTTAATTTGTTGATATATATTTTTTTCTCTGGATCCTAATAGTGATATTGTAGCGCTTCTTAGCAGAAAATATTTCTGAAAGTATTTCTTTAGTTGATCATTAAACTTAATTTGTTGATATATATTTTTTTCTCTGGATCCTAATAGTGATATTGTAGCGCTTTTTAGCAGAAAATATTTCTGAAAGTATTCCTTTAGTTGACCATTAAACTTAATTTGTTGATATATATTTTTTTCTCTGGATCCTAATAGTGATATTATAGCGCTTTTTAACAGAAAATATTTCTGAAAGTATTCCCTTAGTTAAACATTAAACTTAATTTGTTGATATCTTTTTTTTTCTGGTTCCTAAATAGTGATATTATAGCGCTTCTTAGCAGGAAATATTTCTAAAAGTAGTTGAATATTAATCTTAATTTGATAATTTTTTTTCTGGATCCTTATGCAAGCCGAATTTTGGGCCCATGTTTTATTTTGTCCAAGTTATGGTCAATTTAGTAGAGGCATTTTAAGTTTTATGCAATTTGCGAAGGCGGAACGGAGCGTGATTATTTCAAAAATTTGAAATAATAATAATTTGACGTTTAGGCTTCAGCACTCATGTTTGTCGGTTAACGCAAATGCTAGGATCTTGTACCTTAAGGTACAGGGTATAATAAAAATTGTATGTTATATCGCTGTTTTTCTACAAGTTATGTATGTACATATATACATTTATTTAAATTTTTCGTAGTTCTGTCAGATGTCTGCGGCGTAGTCTTCAGGTTGGGATCTGGTTGGCAAGGATCTAGTTGGCAAGGATCGTGGCCCTAGCCACAAGTTCCTCAATGCACGCATTGCCGCATTACCGAAGTGAGCGCCGCCACCCTGCAGGTGGTCTCCGGGGGTACCATCTCGCACGCACCTATGTACAAGTGCCAGTCGTATAAGAACACGGTGCTGAAGCAGTCCTGCAAGGCCAAATTCTACGTGCAGGGCTCCCTCTATCTGGTCAACGCACGCTCCTCCATCAAGAAATCGACCAACGATCGCATCCCGGCTGTCTTCACCGACACACGACGTCTCCGCCCAGGCGATCTCTGCCCTCCAGAAGGTCAACAGTGACATCGACGCCTGCGCCGCCCGTCGTTGAATTGGGTCAGCCTTGAAATAAAAAGACACGAATTATTAAAAACGAAAAACAATGGTGTTTTTATGGGAATCTGTGTCTTTTGGTTGCAAATAAGTGCAAGGAGTTTAGTATGTAAAGGGATCTACAGTAATAAGAAAATTGCGAACACGGAAATGGGCGTGGCAAAAATTTGAGAATACTTGATTTGCCTGCAATAATAACACACCAAATCAAAAATGATTACACCTCTAGCTCTTACCATCTCCAAGAACGACGGCCAGATAATTATACTCTCCGTATAAAATATTAGTCAAAGTAAATAGTGTTGAGTTCTAGATGAACTTGTAACACATTGGTGGACACATTGGTCTTACCACCCGCAGGAACCATTCCTGCGAATCTCTGTTCACAAAAGTGATCATCAAAGAGTAGTCAAAGGGCGCAATGGATATTTAAAAAATGGATATTCAAAACCTGTGCAGTATGGATTTTCTTCATTGATGATAATACGATGTATGTATCTCCGGTGCTCTTTCATAGGGTGGGCTACCCTCGTCTGCGCAGCATCGCTCTTCGCAGGGATCCCGGATTTTTTTGTCATCTGCCGTTGACATAGTGGAACAGGAGTACTTCTTGCTCGTTTTGCTCGGGTAATAACTTCCTGCGAGCTGGAAGTGCAGTCGCCGCAGGCATCTTGCAAAGGCCTGGCTACATCAGACCTTCTGCTTGGCATGAGATTGTCCATGTTGTCATCTAAATCAATTTCCATATCAGTGACTGTCGGCTTGGAAGGACGGGATACAATCGTCATTTGACTCAGCTAAGGATCGTCGTTTGGATCAAAATCAACTTTCATATCCATGTCTGTTGGCCTCAGCTGCTGGTTCACCATGCCATAGGTAAGTACTGAATTAGGCCATTTTCAGTATTACTTGATTTACGGCAAAGATCACGATTTCGGCTCCTTGTCAGTCTTCTTGACAATTTTGTATGCACTTGGAAGCGATTTTGGCCATCAAAAACTCATTTGCCAAGTTCTCGCCCAAAAACTCGAGCCGCAGATGCACGGCTGATCCTTTCAAGCAGTTTATTACCTTCAGTTGCTCCGAAAATGCATCACAAACCTTTGATATGGCTTCCAGACGATGTTTTGGTTTTAACCGTTAAGGATTAACCTTTAGCCTTTAAGGGTTAAAGCCGAAACATCGTCTAAAAGCCTAACCGCTGGAATGCGACTCACTTTCGGAGCATCGGCAAGAAATACGCTGCTTTAAAGGATCAGCCGTGTATCTGCACCTCGAGTTCATGGGCGAGACCTTGGCAAACGAGGTTGTGATGGCCACAATCACTTCCAAGTGCGAGAAAATTATCAAGGAGATTGAGGAGCCGGAAATCGTGATCTATGCCGGAGATCAATTAATATTGAAAATGGCCTAATTCAGTACTTACCTATGGCATGGTGAACCAGCAGCGGAGGCCAACAGACATAGACATGGATATTTACTTTGATCTAAATGACGATCCTTTGCTGAGTCAAATGACGATTGTATCCCGTCCTTCCAAGCCGACAGTCACTGATATGGAAGTTGATTTAGATGACAACATGGACAATCTCATGCCAAGCAGAAGGTCTGATGTAGCCAGGCCTTTGCAAGATGCCTGCGGCGACTGCACTTCCAGCTCGCAGGAAGTTATTGCCCGAGCAAAACAAGCAAGAAGTACTCCTGTTCCACGATGTCAACGGCAGATGACAAAAAAATCTGGGATCCCTGCGAAGAGCGATGCTGCGCAGACGAGGGTAGCCCACCTTATGAAAGAGGACCGCAGATACATCGCATCATCATCAATGAAGAAAATCCATACTGCACAGACTTTGATCCCATTCTGATTTACCTGACAGAGCAGTTCTCAGTCACCGAGGATGCAGATGAACTTGAATTCAGCCGCTGCATATCCGTAGCGCCCTTTTGCTATTCATTTATGATCACTTCCCTGAACAGCAATTCGCAGCAATGAGGGTGGCAAGATCGATGTGTAAGCCTTATAGGTGTTCCAAGTTCATATAGGATTTGACAATATTTACATTGACTAATATTTGATGCAGTGAATAGAATTGTCTAGGGCTACTACGTAACAGAAACAAGTAAGAACGATTATAGTCAAGTGTCTCAACTATAAATACCCGGTTCTCAGTTTCACCTGGTTTTTGTCACATAATACTTGCCATTGAAATTTTGGGAGCAAAACATTTTCGTAATATAAGTTTGTAGCTGTGTATGTGTATGAGAAGTGTTTCTATGGAGAAATTTTTTAATTTTTTAATTTAACGCAACTTTTGTAATTTTCGCGAACAAAAGTTGGCGTAACCGGCTGATTTTGCAACATAGTCGGACGGAGAGTCAGACGGAGAGTCAGAGGGAGAGTCGGAGGGAGAGTCGGACGGAGAGTCAGAGGGAGAGTCGGAGGGAGAGTCGGAGGGAGAGTCGGAGGGAGAGTCGGACGAAGAGTCGGAAGGAGAGTCGGACGGAGAGTCGGAGGGAGAGTCGGAGGGAGAGTCGGAGGGAGAGTCGGACGGAGAGTCGGAGGGAGAGTGGCAAGAATTTCACTTTACCTGCAGGACTTTGAATGCTGGGCAGTCCAAAAATGGATCCCCGACGGCGGAGGATGCGCCAAAGCCACAAAATGTGCCCCCCAAGGACGACTCGATGCCGGGGTGCAGCAAAGATAGCCTTGGAAATCCGCATTATGATGGTATCATGTGGAACGACGCACAATACGCTACACCTTATCTGGACGTAAAGTTTTACACCACGCCACCACCACCCGTTGAGGAGAAGAGGGGTGACGCGAAGATTGGGGAGGCGAAGGAGGAGTAGCATGTGGATAAAAACGGAGATGACGCCCGTGGAAACAAAGGACACTAAAAGTTATTGTTCTGAATCTTAAATCATTCACCGAAACGCAGCCATTGTAGTTAAAAATTGTTAAATTTAGTATAATATTCCAAAGAGGCGTGGAGTTAAATAAATGTATACTGCGGCCAGAAAGTTAGGGGAATTTATAGATCAGACACTTCCAAGACCACCTTTGCATACGTAATACACCAGATATTTTCCTTTGACAAATGGTACATATATTAACGCTTGGGTCTGGAGCGTTGGAGAAACAGCTGGTACTTGGAGCATCGCGAGTAATTGTCAGGGTGCAGCTCTCCACAATTGTAACATGTGCCAGGGCTCGTTGCGTGGTCGAGTGCAATTCTTTATTGCGGAGAGGTTCCACTGCAACTCGCATGTGGCTTAGAGTCCTCACTTTTAAGACATCTTTTTTGTTGGGCGCTGTAGCAATCATTCTGGAACATACATGTTATTTCGTAATAGCTGGATGAACACGAAGCATCTGAATTTTCACAGCATGGGTAGTATTCGGTCAGAAACGAAAAGGCGTCCTCGAAGTCCTTCGTGGCATCAGAACAAATTGCTAGAAATGCACAAAAGTACAATATTATATGATTATGTTACCCGGACAAGTCAGAAATCTCCACACGCACTTTCATTCTGTTCAGTATCGCCCTTATCCTGTTCTCCTTTTTTAGTTTTATTCGATGTACTTTCATGACAAGAAATTTATATAGACTGACGAAAAACCTGTAAGGATTGTAAGGATTGACAACCTCAAAGCCATGAAAGCCAGGTATTTGTTTTCCAGTGCTAATAGGTTGCCTGATTAGGAAGCATGGAACATTCATTCAAATATCAATAATAGGCTTTTTCAGTATTTCTGGAGTATAGATTGAGGGCGCAACAGAATTGTCAAAATCCCTTGGCCTGGAGATTAGCGAGTCACAAGCAAACAATCTTTGGCGGTTATTGGAACAAGTTTCTGGCTTGAGTCTTTTGTTTGGCAGACAATTTCGACAAGGCAAGCCTTGCATGGAATTAAATACAACAAGTAGGAACGCTGTAGTCGAGATTTCTCGACAACGAGATACCATGTACCTCTTTTCTTTATGAACCATTTCTTTGATTTTATTTTTTTTTTTCAAATAATTCACCAAATTTTCGTTTGTGTGCGGCATGCCGTTGCCTAGGGAAGGGGTGGGTAAAACTTTAATTGGCCATATCTTCTATATTTATTGTCCGATCTGAACGTAATTTTGCATGCACGTGTTTGACGATCAGCAGACTTATTGGACTCAAAATTATGCCTCTAGCTTTTACCATTTCGAAGATATCGATTTTTTTGCAAATACGAGGGCGTAAAGGGGCGTGGCGAAAATCCAATAATACCATTATCTGCGTAATTGCTAAACGAACATAATGCAAAAAGAAAGAACATTCAGTTTTATGCAAATTACGAAGGCGTAAAGGGCAAAAATGGCAAAAATTTGAAATAAACTTGATCTGCCTGCAATAATAACACACCAAAAGCAAAAAGAACTAGACCTCTAGCTCTTACCATCTCCGAGAACGAGGTGTTCATACATACAAACGGACGGACGGACGGACGGACAGACGGACAGACGGACATGACTATATCGACTCGGCTGTTGATGCTGATCAAGAATATATATACTTTATGGGGTCGGAGATGTCTCCTTCTCCCTGTTACATACATTTGCACAAAGTTAATATACCATTTGTACCTTAAGGTACATGGTATAATAAATATAAAACTAGACATCACTCTTCATAGACATATTTGTTATTTTACTTGAAGCTTTCAACATACAAAATAGAATCGAACATTTACAAATAACATACGAGAAAACAAGTAGAAACGCTGTAGTCGTCATTTCTCGACAACGAGATACCTATATGGTATCCTTCCCTTCCCACAAAATGCCGTTGAAAGATTTTTAAATCGATATTTTTATACAATTTCCGTATTTCACTGCCCCTAAGACTAAGTTTTAGGTGTGGCGCTAGATTTGGTGATCCGGTATTTGCAAAGCGCTTCATTTTCTATTTATAGTTATTTATATTATTAAGTATATGATAAATATATTTAATATGTGACGTTTAGGCCCCAGCACTCATGTTTGTCGGTTAACGCATTTTTCGTAGGATCAAATCGGGGTCTATCTGATATGACCAGCTCTACGCAATTTAACTACTACACTTTGATATTGATAGCAAAGAACTTCTAGTAACCGTATGCCAAAGTCAGACAACTATATTTTTATAGTCAAATACTGTCAATTGATTGCGTTGAAGTTCGGGGCTTATTTTATTTAAATTGAAAAATGAAACTTGAACATGCGACACGACTGCCATCTCAATGGTTTAAGCTGGGATTTCGCAATCCAACGAATCACATTTGACACAGCGTTAGTCATGACATAGAAACCATCGTAATTAGTTTTATGGGTATACATTATGCTGTGATTATTCGAGGGCTGTTGCTCCCAGGATTGCCTCACAGACCGCTCCCTGTCCCGATCCCGTTCTGATCTATCGCTCGTATCGGATCCCTCCGACCACAAAGGCTGTTCGCTCTGAGATTGGTAGGAGAGCGGCGAAGGGGGCATGGCGGAGGGGTACACCTGGTTCTGGATATCCTGCGACTGCTGGGCTCTGTGGCCGGTGCACTCGGGGAGCCAGACACAAAGTACGGCGGATACTGCGCCCGATGTGGGAGCCCTGCTTTGGCTGGATTCTCTTAAAATGTGGCAGTGCTCGCTCTGGAGCCGGCGGCCGGAGCTGCCTGCCCACCCTGTAGTGGCGTCCACTGAGTGCTGCACTCGGATGCAGCAGGGCGCTAGAGTCCTGCAGCTGGAGTTGCTGCTTCCCCACTCGGATGTCCCCATGGCGATGTCTGGACGATGGCGGCTGCTACACGATCGCCCTGAAGGCCTTCTGATCGTGCTCCTCGGCGCTGTAGTTCACCTGTAGTTCGGCAAAAGGGGCTGCTTGTCGAAGTCGGGGGCCTGCGAGTATAATATGTTGTTCAGTTTCTACCCATATCCCATATCTACCCAGGCCCATATTCCATATGTACCATACTCACCCCATCTTCTATGTTCAAATGGTTCTTAAAAAAACAAGTAGAAACGCTGTAGTCGAGATTTCTCGACAACGAGATACCATGTACCTCTCTTGCCGTTGCCGTGGGTAGGGGTGGGTAAAACTTTAATTGGCCATATCTTCTATATTTATTGTCCGATCTGAACGTAATTTTGCATGCACGTGTTTGGCGATCACTTAGCTTAGCACGCCTAAAATTATGTCTGTAGCTTTTACCATTCTGGAGATATCGATTTTTTTGCGAATACGAGGGCGGAAAGGGGCGTGGCAAAAATCTGAAAATGAAATTATCTGCATAATAGTTAAACGGTCCTAATGCAAAAAGAAACAGGTCTCTAGCTCTTATTTTGTCCAAGTTATCGAAGAAAATGTAGTTTTATGCAAATTACGAAGGCGGAAAGGGGCGTGGCAAAAATCCAATAATACCATTATCTGCGTTATTGCTAAACAAACATAATGCAAAAAGAAATAGGTCTCTACCTCTTATTTTGTGAAAGTTATGGGCTAATGTGTCGTTATGGGCTAAAAGTACCTTCAGTTTTATGCAAATTACGAAGGCGGAAAGGGGCGTGGCAAAAATTTGAAATAAACTTGATCTGCCTGCAATAATAACACACCAAAAGCAAAAAGAACTAGACCTCTAGCTCTTACCATCTCCGAGAACGAGGTGTTCATACATACAGACAGACGGACAGACGGACAGACGGACATGGCTATATCGACTCGGCTGTTGATGCTGATCAAGAATATATATACTTTATGGGGTCGGAGATGTCTCCTTCTGGCTGTTACATACATTTGCACAAAGTTAATATACCATTTGTACCTTAAGGTACATGGTATAAAAAGTTTCTACCCGGTGCTCAAACTGAACACATCTCCGGAAATGAGCTCAAAATTCTCAATTTCTTTCGGCAAAAAAATAGTTTTAAATTTGTTCTTTCACTTGTATGGGCTAAGCTGTTTGTTTTATTTCTTGAAATTTTTTTCACATTTTTAACAAAGGTTTTCAATTGGTTAACCGCCCTCCCGTCTTGCAGTGCATTTTATTTTTACAAGCTTCCCACCTACCGCCCAACCGACCGAGGGGCGCGCCGTGTGTCGTAAGCTCGAGTCGCGGGGATAGACCCGAAAGAAAATACGAGGAAAACTTAATAGAAAGAAAAATACGAGGAAACTAGTTAAGATGTTGTGATAGGTGAATTAGTATGAGGGTTTTAAGGGTGTTAGGATTAGAGTTACAGGTTTTGGTGAAAAGTAGGCCAGGTTGCAGGGCCTACCAAGTGTACGAGTATTTGTTATGGACAAATATGTCGAATAAAATACAGTTTTATGCAAATTACGAAGGCGGAAATAGGCGTGGCAAAAATTTGGAATAAACTTGCTATGCCTGCAATAATAACACACCAAAAGTAAAAAGAATTACACCTCTAGCTCTTACCATCTCCGAGAACGAGGTGGTCATACATACAGACAGACGGACATAGCTATATCGACTCGGATGTTGATCAAGAATATATATACTTTATGGGGTCGGAAACGCTTCCTTCTCCCTGTTACATACATTGCACAAACTTAATATACCATTTGTACCTTAGGGTACACGGCTTAAAAAGTGCCACCTAATAAAGCAGATCGCTGTCTCATTAACATGAAACAAGTAAAAACGCTGCAGTTGAGATTTGTTGGCAACTAGATACCACGTAACTACTTTCATAATCATTTAGTTTTTCCGGGCGCTGCGCATCATGGTAAATGTTATATTGGTATGTGGTATGTTATATTAGAAATAACGCCCTAGATCACTTGATCTCCACATTCCCTTTATCAGAAAGCATATCAAGCCACACTCTAGTCGTTATAACAAATGCCTCACAGCTCATCCCAAACATCTAGCTGCGACTCCGAAATACTCGAAGAAGACTAAAGCGAAGACACCCCGGTGACTTTGGACAGGAGGAGGCAGTATCTCGCTAGCCCTGAAGCAGTAATTTTGCAATACTATGAAATACTGTAATTGTATTTATGTTAACATGTTCTGATTGGCTGATCGACGTGTTTTATATTTAAATGTAATACTAAAAAAAAAAAAAAAATAAAACATTGGAAAAGACTCGGTATGAAATCTGCCGGGGATTTTTCAGAGAAACCAACTAGAGTGTTTTATATTAAAATTTTATACTAAAAAAAA